>VZUI01061067.1:0-15398 GCA_013401135.1 Cettia cetti
GGAAGGGAAGGGAAGGGAAGGGAAGGGAAGGTTCCGGGAAGGGAAGGTTCCGGGAAGGGAAGGGAAGGGAAGGGAAGTTCCTGCTATACAATCATAGAACTGTCTGTTGGTCTATTTGTGAAAAGTCGTGGAGAAAGGAATAAAACCTTCTCGAATGATTGAATGAACTTTCTTGAGTGTTGTCTGTGTGGAGATGGAATCTCATTACCTACATCATCAAATGTCTCTCAGTTTCCATAAGAAGAGAAAAGTTTGGGGGAGGGGTGGTGAAGGCTTGAAGAGAGGGGGAAAGAAAGTGGTAGGTATGGGATAAGATTTGAATACTACACTGTCAGATATCCTATCATTGCCCAGTGGCTAAAAATAGGCTCCTGCTAGTGGGAACATAATGGAGATTCAGTCTGTCTCCAAAGTAGATGTGTGCAGGCTTTACAAATGCCCATTTTCTTCCCATGAAGACAGAAGCAGGCTGCACCCCCACTGCTTCCCTGCACACAGGCACACAAGCTCCTGACTTTCCTTTGTACTCATTTAGACTTTTATTTAGACTACAGATAAAGCAAACTCTGCATGCTCAGTCTAAATAAAGGGCCCTGGCTCCCAGTTCCACCTAGTCCTTTCATGCTGCAGGACAAGTGGAAATGGACTTGGGAACTAGAAAGAATGAGACCCTTTTACAGGGCCAGCTTGAGGAGGAGCTGCTTGGGCAGCTCATCCCCAGAGATTTACAGGGGCAGGTTCCCAGCTGGTGTTGCTCTGAGGAGCTCTTGTAGCCAGAGGAGCTGCAGGGATTTACAGTTGATGAAACTGAGACTCCCAAGCCTGTGAGCATCTGGTGCTGACTCACTGCTGGGTGAAGCAGGGTGTGGATACAGTGTGAGAAGGCACTGACATCTCATGTTTTCTGCAGCAAATGCAGCATTAAAAATAGCAGCATGGCAGGACCGTCTCTTCACGCTGAAGGAAAGGCTCACTCTGCCAGCAGTGTGCTGCTGAAGCTGGGAGGGGGACTGGGGGGAACTGAGTGGAGGAAACGACACATGATGTGTTATACAGAAGCTGTGAGGCTGTGGATTTGTTTTAAATTTGGGTTTCAGTTCTTTGCTTAAAAAGAGATTTCCTAATCTAAATCTCCTTCTTCTTCTCACTGCCCACACCAGTCGCCAAGAAAATACTTGTAAACAGCAGCTTTAGTCACAGAGTATTGCTTCTGTCACATTACTGGAATAGTGTGTAGCTCTGTACAAACTGCTGCCTGCCTGTGCTGCCAAGCCCCTGCCTACAGGAGCCCTCCTCACTGTCAGATGTCTCAGCTTCCACATGTGCTCAGTGAGAAGCAAGATTTATTGGAGTGATAAGTGGTCTCTGAAGTGCAGTTCTGCTGCTTCGTAACTGAAGCCAAGAGCCCGGCTGTTCCCAGGCCTCATGTGACTCTCAGCACTGCCTATACCCTGTAGTGTTCCTGGCTGTACTTCTTCCCCATGCCCAGAAGCAATGCCCTGCTCAGAGTTCTGCCCTCTTCTGTCTCCAGTCCTGTGTCTTAGATCCACACAGGCAAGGGTAAGCAGTTCACTTCTGAGGCATGTGCAAGCTTTCCTCTCCCCACCAAAGTGCTAGTTAAGGAAAGGGAAAACCCTTCTCTTACTGTGAGCACATCAGTCGAGAGCATCTTACTAAGATAACATTACAAATAGAGTCTGCTTGGTATGGACTGCTTTTGTCAAAGTGGCCAGGAAAAGCTTCCTCTCCTAGGCAGGCTTCTCACCTGGGGCTTTCTGAACAACTTCTCAGGAAACATCACATTAATAGGGGAATACAGGCACTGCAAGATGGGGAAGAGGCAGCCCAGGCTGGAGGGGAGATCCACGTGATGAGTTTGTTTTTGTTCTTATTTGCTCACTTTGTCATTTAAGGAACTTCTCTGATGCCTTCTTTATGAGTTTTTTTTTTTTTTAACCTTCTCCTGTGCCAGCAGGCAAATACACAAAGCCTTCTGCAGTGATCCCAGAGGGCCTGAGAGCTATTTCTGCATGGAAGTGTTTAAGGAAAGCATCAGGAAATGGGGAGAGGTGAGGCTACTGGGGGAGTATGGCTTCAGTTACTTACTGAAGCTGAAACATGCTGACTAAGAGCACTTAGGTATTTTCCTAAGAACTGTACCTGTCTGTATTTCCAACCCAGCAGAAACAGTGTAGAACATGGAGGGACTCTGTCAGAAAACCTGGAGTGACCTAGCAGATCTCTATTGCCCCTGTCAGCCAGAAAGAAATGCTAGTGATGTACAGTCGTGTTGCTGAGCCTGGATGGGATCCAGGCCTGGAGACTTAGCTAGATATTAAGACTTGTTGTGCTGCACTCACTGGGAAAGCCATTTGCATGCATGAGACTCCTTACCCTGACTGCCCCAGGGTGGATTTCTAGGCTGTGAGACGTGAAAATAAGTCACTCAGGCCAGTGTCTGAAGTCACCACGGTTGTAGTTCCTTCCATTCCAGCACACAGAAACAGGCCAGAAAGTGAAAACAGGACATGGTTTCCCAGGGTGTCTTGTTTCTAGCAACTGCTGTGATCCTTGGCAGTAGTGGAGGGAAAGAAGACAAACTGTATGCAAAAAGCTCGAAGAATGAAGCAGAGTTGTTAGCATTATTTAACTGAGGTCTTTCATACCTACAGGCATCTTAGAAGCTATTCATTGGCATCCATGTTGCAGGCAGTAGGCTGATGCTAACCCTGAATAAATAGTGTGATCATGTTGCCTGAGGGCAGTGGGAAACAAGGTGCATATGAGACAGGCTGGCAATTCACAAACCGCAGACTGACTCTACCCAGTTTGCTGAGCTTTGGAAGCAGAATTGCTGGGCTTATGAGCAATGGTGTATGGGACACAACAATAAGGCCTGCAAAACTATTCTTTGTTTTATTGCAGCACAAAGAAATCAAGACAGATGGCAAGTGGTCCAGACAGTGTTTGGAGGCAAGAGATATCACAAGTTTAGCAAGCTTAGCCGCTTACATGTGTGCTGTGTTCAAGGACAATACCTGTGGCTAATAACCCAGTATCCACAGCATTGGAACCACAGCTATGTCCAGGACACCTTAGCTCAGTCCATGCTCACTAATATATAAACAGCACACGTACACATACATTAAGCCATATCTACCACAGATGTAGGGAGCCACACTGACTTCTGTGAAGTTAAGCACAGAAGCACTAGAAGAAAACGATGCTTTTGGAGTATAAAAGCACTGGGATTAGATTAATTTGTTGAAACTGTAGAGTCTTCAAGATACATTGGTGGGCTCAAAGGCTCACCTGGCTTTTTCCAACTCAATTCATCAGTTTACTAAAAGACACTGCTTGCCAATAGAGACCTTAACTCATTTAAAAGTTAAGGCGTACAAGGTTTACAAAAAAGTTCTGTCACTTGTTTGCCTATGTTACTGCAAAAATACAATTAGATCTTCAGTGGTCTGACATGGATATCTCTTGCCATCATCAAAAGCATTGCAAACAGCCATTATATTTAGTGGGGCATGCTTAAAATAGAAGGAAAGGTGTGAAAAGTAAAGAAGGTTTCACATCTATCAATAGGTTACAAAAGAAAAAAAAAAATCCTCCTTTGTTTTAAGATGCTAATGAAAGAATCAAGGCTTTCCTCTCAATGGAAGACGTGGTTGCTGTCAAGTGAGTACTATTCCAAAGATGTCCAAAGTAGCAAATAGCCTTAGAAGGCAAGCACATATCTTCAGATGAGGAAGAAACTGTGCTCAAGATCTTCATGTTGATCTCAGCCTGGCCAGAATAGAATGTAAAAAGCCAGGCCAGAGAGTGTGTCTGCTGTTTGGTGACCCAATCTGAAAGCTCCTGCAGAGCAATGTGTATAGTACTCCGTTTTCTTCAGACAATCTCAGCAGGGCAAACCAGAAAGAACAGAGAAGGAATGTACAAAACCAGCAACAGTGGGGAGCCAGACACACTTTAGTTACTAATGCTCTTTGCAAGAAACTGTATACTTCATGTTTAGGCAAAGGCAAATTGAAAGTAGGCTGATGCAGAGAAAAGTGGATTCCCCATTTTATCCTTTACCAAACACCCACATGAAACAAACAGCATAGGCATCCATCTCCTTGAGAAGGCACAGAGAGAATAATCCACACTGCTGAGTGTAATGATAGTCTGTGCTCATGGCAACAATGTCAGAGCACAAAATCTTGTGACACAAAAACAGAGGTGGAGAAGATCCTTCACAGCACTCACTGATTGTTCGTAGGGAGTCGGGGAGAGAAAAGAATCCAAAATACTACAAAGCATATTGAAAGAGAGACCCTGTCTATACCTGGCCTGTATTTGCAAAGCCCAAAATGACAATCATTAAAAATGGGAGGAAAGGAGAGGAAGAGTAACCTTTCCCTAGCCAGGAAAGTGGCTACTGGAGGTCTGCCAGATGTCTGGGTTTGTTTGCCAATTAAGAGCAGTTAGATGGACAGCATGTCCCCTTCTTCAGGTGTGGAATATCATTAAGGTCCTCTCACACCTGAGGATGCAGGACGGTCTCAGCAACCCTGTAGGTGTTTTGCCAATGAGCCCATGTGCAGTACAATGCCAAGCAGGAGGGCAAAGGGTGCAACTCCGGTGATGCATTGCGGTTTCCTTTCTATGGATTTGCCACCCCTGCCAGTCCTTCCTTGTCCTGCTTCTCCAGAGTTGAGCCCATAGCAGTAGTGAGTAGCCTCTGTACCTTCTAGACATGAAGGCTCTGGGCCAGCTGTGTGCTGGACAACCTTTCACCAAGACATCCTTACCTTCCACCAACACAAATTGTAATATGTCAAACCTCCAAACCTGAAGAGCATTGGAAGTGAGGACAGGTCAGGGGGCAGGCTATGAGGAATTTGCCAGAGGTGACTTGAGTGATAGTCACCTGGGGCATCACCCTGGATTTTCTGTAACAAGATGGTATACCGAGTGTCCTCTTTGATGCAATTTTCCTTGAATTTTGGTCCCCTAAAAACATCTGTTATCTCTCTGTGTTGCAAAGGTTCTTTCCTTCCCTGCGGCCTAACCTGAGGTGCGCATCGTAGTTGCAGGCTCTTTGTCGGTTAAGCTTCTCCAAAGGAAACCTCTGTTACTTTTTATTTCACTTAAAGTTTATTGCCTTCAAGTTGCAGTCAACATCCCTAAGTTAATAAGACCCCAGTCTGAAACATGTATGGCTTTTGTCCCTGAAGTGTTTAAAGAAAAGGAAAAAAAAAAAAAAAAAAGAAAAGAAAAAAAAAATTTTTTTGCAGCCAAAAGTAGTTTTTTTTTAAAAAAGGATAGCATCTTATATTCACTGAGAGACCTGCTATTACTAAAACATCTGCACAGTCAGCCTTACAATAGACCAGAAAAACTGAACATTCTATTCCTAAAATGATGGTGGGTCCATTTTCTACTAACCTATCTAGTTTTTAAAATGTTTCTCTATATGAAAAAAAAATTTATTTCCCCAAATTGTTTAAAAGTATCTTTCTCAAACAGGTACTGTGTCATTTTTTTATGGAAAACTTGTAATAGGATGAAAAACGGATGAGCATGTTCTTTTCTTTTTTTTTTTTTTTTTTTAATCACCTCATCCCAAGGAGATGCACATTGTATCTATGTGTATCTAAAGTGCAAAATTGTTACCATAGGTATGAGTATACAGAATAACTTAGTTTTTTGTTGTGTGTGATACAAAGAGGCATGCTTTCCTATTGATTAGTACTGTTCTTCCCTATGCTGACCATCTTTTCAAACTCCTGAAGACAATATATATTATTTGCCAGGAAGTGGAGAAATCTGGTAGCCTAGCTGTGGGTGAGGCTGCAGCAGATCCATGCCCTAGGTCCAGGCAGGAGTGAAACTGGGCACCCATTCATAGCAGGCAAGCACACAGACGTGTACTTATACACATGACCTCTAGACACAGGCACACTGCTCACCCATAAGAGTTAGAAATGGAGCTTCATAAGAAGATTGGGCAGCCTGCACTCATCACATGCAAGGCACAGCCACATAACCACAATGATCAGCAGCCTGTTTACATGTATTGTCCTCATATATCCCTGTTTCTCTGCACTTATTCCCTGTCAAGCCTCTCAGATCCTACTTCTTCCCTGCCTTGCTTCCTCCACTAAACACCTCAAGACTTGTAATATGCCAGATGTCCTTCCCTTGAGAGTCCCAGCCACCCAAAGGCAGCAATACCCCTCTGTTTGAAACCTTCACCAGGAAGCCTCCCAAATTGGATCACAGTGGCAGGTTTCATCCCTTGATGAGCAGCTGAAGGCTCCTATGATGGGCCTGGGAGGGGCCAGGCAGGCATGATTTGAGGATCTCGTATCTGCCCTTGTCTCTGTGCACTCCCTCAAGGGTGGGCAAATGAGCTTTCATTAAATAACCTTATTAGAATAAAGAATAAAGCTGAATTGTGACCAAAGTGTGTTGTGCCCTTCTTTCACTTCTGCCACTCTCCAAATTTAAGATTATTTTCATTACATGTCTTTGTTAACTATGTCTCTTACCAGGAAAATAACCCAACCCTAAACAAAAAAAGTCAGGGTTTCTTGCTGATTTTATTCGCCTTTAGCTGTACAGGCACACAAATCATTTCTGCATGTTGTGATTCTTAGATTGCCTCCAGATACACTTTTTTAAAATGTAAGCTTAGTGTTGTCACTGTCTTGGGTGTGAAGAAACACAGCCATAGCCACACACCCATGAGGTGTTGTTTTAGATTCAGATCTCAGACAGATCGCAGTCACACAGGCTAGCCTGGTTTGTCCTTCTACATTGGTAAGCCTTACTACAGCTGTACCTTCAGCTCTGTCACAGAACTTGCCTGTTACAAGGCAAGGGTTTCTGGCCCAAATTTTCTAAAGAAGGGTGTATTTTGGAGGACCAGCAGTGGAGCTGAGGGTCAGAGTTGAGCAGGACAACTCAAGTGCGTAGCAGTTTGGGGTCCTTTAAGAAACTGCTAAGTGGACATGGTGCAAAACTCAAGAAGCCACTGCTGCAGAAACATTCACCTCTTTAAAAATGCTCTGGAAAAGGCACAGATGCCAGGGAGGAGATAAGGGTGTCAAGAGAGGTTTGGTTGTAACCTGATTATGGGGCTGAGAGCATCTGGCTGCTCTCAGTCCCTCTGCTCTGCCTTGATTTTTTGTCTGTCCAGAGACTGGTGCCTAGGGAAAGCTTACCAATCTCCTGCCAGACCTGACCAGCATTCAAGTAAAACAAACTTTATTTATATAAACACTTGTTTAGCGATTAAGTGCAAAACTGTTTTTTCCTGCCAAAGTCTAAGCTTAGAGCTTTTTGCTTCCTCTGCAGCAATAAATGACATCATTGCCACTCTTACACTGTGTTAAGTATGAAGGAGACTATCCAGTGCTGAGTAGAAATAGAAAACAACTGCCTAGAAATCTTACATAACAAAAATTAATTACTTTCTTTTAAATATTGAAATTTCAGTAGCCAATGACTGGTATTTCAACATCTACAGAATTTGCTATGACAGGACCGTGTTGTCACTTGTTTACAACTTTTACAGACTATTCAAATGGAAATTTTCCCTTAGTTGTGGGAAGGGAAATTTTCCCTACTTGTGGCATAGGTAGAGCATCAATTGAAAAATTTCACTGAAAAGAATTTTTCTTTTTTTCTGAGAGACAGATTAGAGATATTTTTTCATCACAAGTTTGGTGGTGCAAAAGAATAGCTTATAAGTACCTACTGGATGAGTTCACATAGTCACACATGCAGGAAGCTCTTTGTATGTGGAGTCATGTGGCAGCAGGGACACTACTCTAAAGCACCCATATGCAGAATTATGTTTCATTTATGTTGTCGGTGCACTTGTCAGAAAGGTAGATCAGCCTTGATAGCATTCAGAAGAGAGAGAAAGTATTTTGACAGAAGGTCATAGTCAGCATCTTGCATGAGCAAGTTGCTCCTTTTCAGGTCTAAGTGTGAGGCCTCACATCTGTCTGCCTCCATTTTCTACTTTTTTTGCCTTGTTTTGCAAGTTGTTTGAATCCTGTGGAATCTAGACAAGGTACAAAACTGACAGCCCAGTGATGGTTACAAGCTTGGCCACTGGTGGTGGGCCTGAAGGTCTGCCCCAAGCAGAGATTTACCAGTCCTCTGGATACCTGCCAGCTCTCTTGTGGTTCATCAGCTTCATTCAGCTGCTTCACACAGCCATTTCTTATTAGTGACACCCAGTTTGCAACCATGAGGGATGCTGACTTGTTGCTGTTATGATCAAGATGTGTCTAAAATATCTCTGCCTCTGTGGATCACAAATTCTATAAAGAGGAGACAGCAGGGAATTAGTGGGAGGACAGTCAACGGCAGATTGATTTGATTTAGTGTGTTCCTGATAGGAAATGAATAGATATGCTCACTATGGTAACCTTGTTCTTTCCAAAAGAGAGGGGTGGAGAGAAGAGAAGGGGACAATTCATGGGGAAAGTGTGTACTTGCTAGTAGCAGGATCTCAGAGAAAAGAGTAGAGTCTCTTACTTCATTTTTGGCATGGCTCACAGATTTCACTATTAAGGGAAAATAAAGGTGATCTGCCTCCCAGAGTGAATCAGCATTGCATGCAATGTTGAGAGGAGTTTGCTAGGTGTTACTCATCATCTGGAAGAATAACTATCTGGAATTGTGACTGAAGACCACATTGCCCTAAGGCATATTTTTTTTAGTTCCTGTTATTCATCTCCTTACTTTCTTTTTTTTTTTTTTTTTCATTTTCTGAATGATCTGTTTTACATTTAGCTGAAAGATGCAGCCTAGCTCATTCACTTGGTGCAGTCTTAAACTGCAAATGGAGAGAAATTAAAAATTAACAACTGCAAAAGCACCCCAAAGAGTCAAGGATAAGAGCTGGCATGATCAGTGATCCTTTCAATTGCATTGAGAGGATGTAGCACAGGCCACAGTTCTATTTTCCCTTTGATTTGCTATGAGTTGCTGTGAGCAATGTTAAATAGCTTATGCTGCTATGCTTCTCTCATTCATGTCCATGATTTTTTGGTCATCTAAGACAATGCCCCAACAGACAGAAAGAAAGAACATTGGCTTAGAAACAGTGTCTACTTGTCAAACTAACTCTGGCTGCTCTAGGAGAAAAGTCTCTCCTATATGTCTAACTCCCTTTCACTCTCTTCATCTCCACTTCCCTCCTCTATTCATCATCAGTTTTTGTTCTGAAAGGCTCCTCTCAAACTCAGCCATCATTTAAAATCCTGGGATAGTAATCATAAAGCAGTCTCGCCAGTATTTTAATAAGCATACAATATTTCCGGCTTTGGATATGTTCCTCTTGTTTAGGCTTTTGCATCCAAGAGTGTGACTGCATGCACCTCTGTGTGTGTGGGTGCATGCGTGCACGTGGGGGCTTTTAGTCGTGAGTTGTCTAATTTTCTTTGTTCTCTGTCTACCCATGATACAAGGTAGGCTCCTGTTGGGCTGTGCATAACAGCTTGAATTTACATTCCATCTGATCTGGGTTGTGTTTGATTCATTAGTTGCATTAAGTTGCACTCAAAATTACAAAAACAGTGTGACATGCAGGAGTGCATGAAAAGCAAAATGCACCATCTGCTATTGTATCTGTAACTGCTCTTAGGCACCTCCTAGGGCTTTGTGCAGGGCTTGCCTATCTTGTGGTGTCCATCACTGTCTGTGTGCCCTGCATCTTCCTCCCATATCAATCCCCAGCAGCCTGGAGCCTCAGCATTAGATCTGAGAGATTGCTGTGTGGTGCTGTCAGTGGGAAGGGGCTTTTACTGTTCCTCACAACCTCTGTTGTGAGATGTGAGATGGCAACCCTTCCACTGCTGCCCTGGAAATCTCAACTCCATTGACCAAACAGAGCCTCTAAACCTGCAAATGTTCAGGTGCCTTGGCAGAGCAGCTCTGCAAACCCTGCACTGGTCAGGGAGCAGCAGTCCTGAGTGGTCAGGAATTGGCTGCAGTGCTTGTGGGGCATCACCATAAGCCTGAAAATCATGGAGAAGGGGGTATCAGGGCTTTGCAACGTGGGAAGTTACGAAGGTTTCCCAAGCTGAGGACTGGTGGAATCTCAATGCAAGCAGGAGTTAGCAGCAGAGGGGCAGGCCCTGGCAGAAGAAATGTCTTTGGGAACAAGCAGCTGGTCTGGGAGGACAGAGCTGTTGAAATCTTGGTATCACATATTTCAAAAGATCTTTTGTAGACTCACGCATGTTATGAATTCTTATCAGCTGAGAATGAATTTTCTACAGATAGGAATGGCAGTCGATGGGTGAGAGCAGCATGCCTGCCCACCAAGGTGCTGAAATGTCCCAACATCTCCTGATAAGAAACAGAGTCTCCCATGACCCTGGACTTTGGCCCTGGATTGCCCTTTGAAAATCCCATGTAGAATAGCTAAATTTGTGTTTTTTCTTGATTGTTCTGGGATTTCTCATCTTCCTGTATATAAGAACGAGAGAGCTTAGAAAGATGGTCTAAGGTGGTGGTTAGGTTTTGGTAATACTGCAGCCTTCTTTCAGGAAGATTGTGCATGGTCGTCTCCAATTTCCGCATTTATTTTTTATGTTAATTGCATTTTCTCCTGAAGTGAAAAACTCCTATCTTTAAGTAAAGTTTAGAGCTTATAGTATAGAGATGATGAATTTCTTTGTATCCTCTCCTGTCAGAAAAACCTCATCAAGTGACATAATTTATTGTAATACTTTTACACTTTACCTTCTGATAGAAAACTCTAGTGCTCTTCTAGCAGCCCTAATTTTCTGTTTTCCTCTACTCACTTCCAGTTCAATGTTACCAATCATGACAGCAAAGGCATTCAATGTACCCCACTGTGATACAAAGCAAGTGTACATGCAGAGTCTCTAAAATGCTAGCTCTATCAAAACCATATTTTAACACCCCACTCATGCAACTGATTCTTTTCCCCACCACCATGGTTTCAAAATCTGTAAGCTGTAGACACTGTCAGTGTAAAAAGCAGACTTTGCTATGTCAGAACAAAGAAGGGCGGGTGGTCTCTTGGTAGCTAAGGCAGTGATTAGCTTTCCTTGTTAAGCTTGGAATTAATCCCTCCTATTGTGGTTCAGTGAAATTAGTCCATCTGTGATGTACTTGTAGCTCTTGCTAGGTACTAACAGCTTTAGAAAGTCAATGATAATTGAATGGGAGAGGGAAGGGAAGTTGTCATAGATAAAAACTCAGTATTACAATTTTTGCACGTCTCTGATGGCTACTGGATGGGATAGAGGGGGAGGATGATTTACAGAAACAACTCCAGCAAGAGACTTACACTTGTGTTTTCTGTTTTTCTTAATTGAAAGCCAATGCTCTGGTCTGTGTAAAGAGTGAAGTATAGTAGCCCTAGAGGAATGAATAAAGCAAATAAACTCTTTCAAATTTCTGGCGTGGATTTTGTAGTAAAATGAAAATAGATCTTCCCTAAGTCAGTAGAATGAAAAATTGTAACAACTTTTCTTGATATTAATAGAGGTTGATTTACAGTCTTGTAATTGTCTTTGGGGGGTTTTTTTGGGTTTGGTTTTTTGGCAGTTTTGGATGGGGGAGGCAGTGTTTGTATCGTTTATTGTGTCACTAGCAAAATGTGACTGCTTCCAGCTTCAGACTTCTTAGTTTGATAGTAGTCCAGAAAGTGCTGGAATTAGTGTGATTCATCCTTTCTTACCTTTGAAAGCATTTAAGCACAACCAAGCATCAACCCATACCAAAGCACCACCTCTTCTAATAACATGGCAGCATTTAATTTTTTAATTCAAAAAATCAGTCACCTTCTTTCTTTGCTCAATATGCAAAGAAAATGTTGGGCAGCATGAAGATCTGAGAGGGTATCTGGGGCACTTTTCAAGGCCTGCCTTTAGACCCACTAGGGACATTTACTAAGGCAATTGCTAAGTCTTCCCTGTTTGGATTGAGGCCTTAGCTCTTTCTTAGTCCAAGTGGCTTGGTTGCACCTGCAGCATTGCTACATCATGTTACTTCTTCCTGCCCAAATCAACTGGCATTTGCTTTTCTCTCCAAAAGGTTCTTGTGGTTCATCAGGACATGCTAAGTACAATACAGGCAAGATTACTCTACCCAGTTGTGTTGCCAGGGTACATGCAACATTCTGCATGCACTCGGAAAATTACAAATACTTACATAATTTTCCCAATGTAGGTCTTTCTGATGACAATAAGATTAATCCTAAGAGCAGTCTTCTTTGAAAGACTTTTCCTGTGTAAGATTTGGGATGTGTTCTGATGCAGCAGAAGATGGAAATCTGTCCTGTTACTATGTATTTGTGACAGCTAAAACTTTGAGTGTTCAGAAGTGAGATGAGTGAAGTCTGGCTATGAATGGGAGAGGTTCAGGAACTGTTTGTCCTGCACTTTGCCAAACACAGCTCCAGTCCTTCATTTTTCTTTGGGAGACAGTAGCCAAGGGTTACTCAGACAAGACTAAAGCAATGTTCAGACGATGCATTCCAGAGGAACAGGCAATGGTAGAAGCTCCCCCTCTCCTGATAAACTGTCACACCTGTTCAGCATGACTCATCAGGGAGCTGCAGCATGCAGATAGCAGTTTGTTCATCTGTATCTCCTTGCAATCGTGTAATCTTTAATGTCCTCTCCAGATTTTGCTGCCATCATTCGTGTTGTCGTCACTTGGAGACTGAATGTTGCACAGTGCCCCCTCTTACTGCCCCCTCCTGTCCGCTCATACCCCATTGTCTTATTTTGAAAGACAGGTGTCTGCCAGTGAAAGTTGGAGCTCCCCTTGGAATGGAGAATATAAACCCCCTCCCTCCAAATCATTATAATTTTGCAATTAGGGGCTTTCAGGCAAAGATATGGGAATAGGAATAACAGTTCTTTACTAGAAATGTTAAAAAATACAAATGTAGTAGTACAAAAAGACAAGCAAACAAACAAACAAAAAAATCCTAGAAACCCTGCAGAGTCAGGAATACAACCTGACATCCTGTTGGTCAGGGTGTTTGGAAGCAGTCCTCCTGGAGAAACAGGTGTGGTTCTGTTGGAGTAGACATAATCCTGTCGAAAAAGGGTCCAGTGGTGGTGAGATGGGTCCAATCCTCCTCTGGAATCCAGTGGAAAACAGGATGCCTGGTGTTCCTGAGTCTCACTTTTCATCTAGGTAGGAATGCTGGGCCCCCCTAAATGGGTGGAGTATCTCACAATGGGATGATGCAATGTGTCATGTGATTGGTGAGCCTTAATGGGCCATTATCAGCAGATATCCCCCTGGAGGGAGGATGGTGGTGAAAGAGATAAGAACACTGCCCCACCCCGTTTTAACAGCTGAGCCATAATCAGAAGGCATCCACCCCCCCTCCCCACAGAGTAACAAGAGATAAAGAAATGCATTTTCCCAACTGCTTTCAACAGATGAAATAGAATACATATTTTTAGTTCCTTAACCCAAGACACCCATTCAGGAGGCACCTGGGTAAATAGAGAAGCGGTAGAGGCAGAAAGTTTTCAGAAAATTTGGTGCTGTCCTTTTGGTAACACAAAGAGGGAGGCAGCATCACACAAGTAGGCAGATCCCTTGCTATGGCTGAGTTCTGTATTTTGGGGTATGCATAGCTTCCTCCCGAGTATTACAGTGTCTAGATTGTACGGGGTCTTCAGGATGTTCTTTACAGTCCTTGACCAGCTCATGAGAGCCATGGCAGTTTCTCTTCCAAATAAAAAAATATGGTGGCAAAAAAGGATTATGGTTTTATAGGACCCCAAATACAGACAGTTCTACAGGCTTTACAGGGACACACCATTCTCATACACATTCTTTCTCATACACACCATTTGAGAGTTCTGCAAAAGACATTCTTCCTCTTCTACAGTTCACAACTGCCTTTAACCCTGAGTACAGACTTGTGTGAAACCCATCTTCTTCACTGCCTTTTGTTTTACTGGTGTTGTGTTGTTTATCTTTGAAACAACCAGTACTGGTTAAATATCTGCCCCTATTTCATCCAGGTTAGCAGTGAGGTTCATGACTCCAGACATCTCGAGCAATGACTTAATTGTGAGACCTATTAGGAAAAGGGCTGTGAAGCACTGGTTTTTTGAAATAAGGCAAGCCCTAAGTATGGAGAGCAGCTGCAAAGGAAAAGTTCAGTGTGATTCCTGTTTCCATGCCATCCTTCATTGAGCTGTTTATATTATGTGATTTGATGATCATCTTGTTCTTTGAGGTACTATGGTAATCTTGAGGTCAGCACTGGACCTTGCCTGTATTTTGGCTTGGGTGATCTCCCAGAGCTCCCAAGAACTCATTCATGAGGTAGAATGCCTAGCCTAACAATCACCCCCATTTTCTCTACAGCTTGCTTCCTCAAATTCCCTGACCAGTGGCTATCCATGAATAAAACTGCCGTGGCACTTCTACTCTGCCTTTAAATAAGTAGTTCCTGAAAATTAAGCAGTTTCACTTCCTCCAGTCCAGTAGGTGGCCTGGTATGCCCACAGTGGCACTGAAATGATTCATTACATTGCATCATCTGTAAAACCCAGATTTTGATTAGTTAAACTGCTTGGTTGGCTAGTGATTAATGTGCCTGGAGGGCTGAAATGTATTTTTTCTAGAAGACAGAGAAGAGAATCTGTATGAAGTACAGGCTGTGGCACACATCTAATTGTCAGAATGGTGACCAGAACAGATTTTAAGTGGAGATTTTTAAGGCAAGAGATGGAGTTAATGCTACAATGCTCTTTGTATTGCATATCCTCTGTATTGCATGCAAAGCACACTCTTGTTGCTGCAGAGCCATTCATGCAGTCTTGGAGTAAATGCAAACTTATACCTCTGAGTCACAGAGCCTTATGGTTAGGGAGGCCAGTGGAGACCATTCAGCCTGAGATCATGTGAGTGATGGCTGCTAGTAAACTTGCAGTTTTGCACATCCAGCAGAGAACCTTCACAGTGACTAGCAATGTTGGGAAGTAATTTTTACTATATACTAGGAGATGTGAAGAACATTGCAAGAGTAAGTCCTAAGTTGCTTATGCAGACATTTCTACTTGGTTTCTCAGAAAACTCTGCGTTCTCTGAACTTTCAATGTAAGGAAATTTTCCTTGATGGAAGATCTCCAAGGAAGTATGTTGCTGGCACTGCCATCTGTCTCTTTTCCTAGGAAGTATATCTAGTGAATGACAAGGAATACTGGCTGGCGACTAATAGCAAATTTTACCCTTGTATTTGCCAATTCTTTCCTAAAGAGCACTGGTCGTTAATAAAGCAGTGAATACGTGCCATAGATAGATAGATAGATAGATAGATAGATAGATAGATAGATAGATAGATAGATAGATAGATAGATAGATAGATAGAT
>VZUI01061068.1:0-10483 GCA_013401135.1 Cettia cetti
CTGCAGCCTCTCTAACCTGCAGCCTCTCTGACCTGCAGCCTCTCTAACCTGCAGCCTCTCTAACCTGCAGCCTCTCTAACCTGCAGCCTCTCTAACCTGCAGCCTCTCTGACCTGCAGCCTCTCTAACCTGCAGCCTCTCTGACCTGCAGCCTCTCTAACCTGCAGCCTCTCTAACCTGCAGCCTCTCTGACCTGCAGCCTCTCCTCTAACCTGCAGCCTCTCTGACCTGCAGCCTCCTCCTTTTCTCCTCCCCAGGGTGGAACGAGCTCCTGATTGCCTCCTTCTCGCACCGCTCCATCGCCGTCAAGGACGGGATCCTGCTGGCCACGGGGCTGCACGTGCACCGCAACAGCGCCCACAGCGCCGGCGTCGGGGCCATCTTCGACAGGTGGGCAGGAGTGCAGGGAATGCAGGGAATGCAGGGGTGCGGGGAATGCAGGGAATGCAGGGGTGCGGGGAATGCAGGGGTGCAGGGAATGCAGGAGTGTAGGGATTAAGGAAATGCAGGGAATGCAGGAGTGCAGGGATGCAGGGAATGCAGGAGTGCGAGGATACGGGGTGCAGGAGTGCTGGTATGCAGGGAATGCAGGAGTGCAGGGAATGCAGGAGTGCAGGGATGCAGGGAATGCAAGGGTGCAGGAGTGCAGGTCTGATTTTCTGACTCTGTGAAGTTTTCAGCCTCTTAGCTGCTGATTTTTGTGGGTCTGATTTTCTGAGTTTGTGACATTCTCATTCCAATTAGTGGCTGATTCTTCTGTGAGAGAAGGACTCCTTTCAAGGCTAGTGAAAAATCAATAAGCCTTCTAATTTATTTTCTACTTAGAGTCAGGTTCCTCCTTTCCTGTCCAACTGCAACAGATTTTCTCTCCCCTTGAGAAAGTTTCTTGTCTCAAGGACAAATCCATGTAAATAGTCATGGTGCTTTTAGTTCTCATAAAAACCTTCTCACAGGTGTTGTTTCCATTATTTAACCAATGAAGAGAAGTGTTGTCTTTACTAACAATCATTTAATTCTTTAGCGCAGCACGTTATAAAAGGGCTGTGTAAAATTAAAAATAAAACCTGAATCTTTCTTCTACCTGCAGTCAAGCTCTTCATTTCATGTCCAACAGCAACATGCAGGCATGCAGGGATGCAGGCATGCAAGAGTGCAGGGATGCAGGGGTGGGATTGTGTCGTTGTAGGACACGAAAGAAAGATGAGAGACTCCAAATATTTCAGAAGGCAAAGAACATAGAAAAAAGCTTTATTGTTTAATTCTTGCTACATTTTATAAGGTGTTCCAATACAGACTAAACATGGTTGGTGAATACCAATGACACCTCTCTAATCCCATTGGTGGAACTAGAGAAACAGCAAAACACCACCTGGAGAAAGATTGTTTGGGAAAAAAAAAAAAAGCTGTTTGCCAAGCTTGTTTCAAGAAGAAGCTTTCTTGAGAGATTTTCCCTAGGGAAAAAAGTTAGCAGCTGCTAGCAGGCTAAAATCTCTCAGACCCAAAAATGTCACAGGCCCACAGGATTGCATCTCACACCACCCTGCCTGGACATCCCCAGAGTGCCTCTGTTCCTGCAGCTCCGGTGAGGGAGTCCATCCCCTGCAAACACAGCACCAAGCCTCTCCTCTGGAAGCTGCAAAAATGAACCCAACGGCCCCAAAGAGGGAGGAGGCTGCCCAGTGCAAATCAAAGCCCCTTTCATGGGGTCCAGATGCCTTCTCATGTCGGGAGGAGGCCACTCCTTCGCTCCTTTTCATCTTTAATTGGCCCGGGACGCGATTTTACTGGCACAGAGCGCAGGCCCCAGCGATGCTCAGCAGGTTGCACAGGCGTGTCCCCAGGGCTCTTTAATCTCAGCCTTTGGGAAGTGTTTGAAAGGCAGGCTTGCAGCCTGTTTGACCCACAGCGTGCCTCCAGACACTGCTGAAATGCTGATTTCTCTCCCTGAGACTCATCTTGAGTTGAGACCAAATCACCTTTGCTGCTCTGCTCTGTCAGGAAATTGTTCCTCGGGCCTGGGTGACATCATTTGTTCCTGTGAGGTCATAAGTGCAAGATCATGACTTTGCTGCAGGATCTAACATGAAAAACTGGGCAATCAGTGGAAAATATTTCAAGACCGACACCTGCAGTAAGAGCAAAGGGAGCAATAAAAATTACCGGCAGAGGAAATTACTTTTAGGTACCTGTTGGGGTGGGTTTTTATTGTTATTTTTTATTTTTAGGCAGCTTTCTCAGGTGCCAGAGCCACTCAATGAATGGATGAAGGCGGTTTTTATGGTCCCTGTTGTATCTCACAGGAACTATTGATGTTCCTAATGAGCTATTTTTGATGGAGGAGGAAAATGAGGCCACATCCTCAGCTGGCACAGGCCAGCACCATCCCCAACTTCATTAAACGTGACCGGAGCTTCTCACTCTGCCTCTGACACCTGGGGCTTTTCAATCCCTTGTTTCAATTTTTTCCTGCTGACTCTGTGCTTTCTCTGTCCTTTTGCAGAGTACTGACAGAGCTGGTGTCCAAAATGAGGGACATGCTGATGGACAAGACAGAGCTGGGCTGCCTGCGAGCCATCGTCCTCTTCAACCCCGGTAGGAGCCTGGCTCTGCTCTCCTGGCCCCTCTTGGCTGCTCTCCTGTGCCTTTAGGGCCTTTTCTTCCCCCAAAAAAGCCCTGTTGGAAACAGCAGAGGGCACCCAGATGCTGAGGATGGGGCAGGAAGGAGGCAGGGGTGAAAGTCGGTTTGGAAAAGACCTTAAAGTTCATCTTGTTCCAACCTCCTGCCATGGCAGGGACACTTTCCACTGTCCCAGGCTGCTCCATGCCCTGTCCAGCCTGGCCTTGGGCACTGCCAGGGATGGAGCAGCCACAGCCTCTCTGGGCACCCTGTGCCAGGGCCTGCCCACCCTCACAGGGAAGAATTTCTTCCTCAAATCCAATCTAAGCCTGCTCTTTTTCAGTTTACAGCCGTTCCCCCTTGTCCTGTCAGCTCTCCCATTTTAGAGTGGCTGTGAAAAGAAAGTTCAGGTGCATGAGGGAGTTGTCCCTGTCTTGGAACAAGGTGCAATCTGGATGATGGTGAAGAGAAAAACATGGATTAGAGCAACACCAGAGCATGGAGATTATTGTCTCTGCTTCCCAACCTCATCATCCAAGGGCTTTTATTACCTGCAGCTCTGGAAGAGCCCTTTGCAGACCTGGAGAGGCTGCAGGACATGAAATGTGCTCATAAAACACACAGAAACTTCCATTTCTGACCACAGTTTCACAGGCTCCGGGAGGGTCACGCTGCTGCTCCCTTTTCCCCCTCAGCTGCCCAGGGGAAGCAGGAGATTGCAGTGCCAGGGTTTTCCTCCAGCATTCCAGGGAGCAAATCCCTGTGCAGCAGGAGCCAGGCTGCCCATACCTGCACACCTCTCTGGATTTCAGAGCTGATCTGCCCAGAGCAAAACCAGATGGAGCCAAGGACTAACCTCCCTATCCACCAGCAGCCCTTCCCCACCCTCACTGAGCACAGTTTGTGCCCAAGCACAGCTCCTTGCCTGCATTTTCCCACCACAGCCAGGCCAGGCTGTTCCAGCAGGGTTTATTACAGTTCCTTGGGTTTGTTTTTCTTCTTGACCAAGTTTTTTGGGTTTTTTTTTTTTTTTTAGTCCCCCCCTCCCTCCATGTAATCAGCAGTAATTTATTGTCTGTAATTTGGGATTAGCCGTATATGGTCAAAGAAGGGGAGTCTGGAGAGGTTCCCGTGGCACACGTGCTTGGGGATATCGATTCCTGCACTGTCCCTTTCCCCCTGCTAAAAACAGATCCTCACTCTGACCTGGCCTGGGGGCTGTGAGAGCAGGGGCTTCTCCTTCAGCCCCACCAGCCCAGGGCTGGGAGGGAATGAAACCCTTTCAAATGAGGGTCTGGGACCATGCAGTGAGACAAAACATTTGGGGTCGGGGTATGAGGTGAGGAAAAATCCACAATTGCAGGGTAAACCTCTGAGTGCTCCCCGAAATGCCTCAGAGCCTGCACCCACACTTTGTTGGGGCAGAGGGGGTGCACAGAGGGGCTCCTGCCTGCCTGCAGGTGCTTGGCTGATGTGTTTTGTGTTGCCTTGCAGACTCCAAGGGCCTCTCGAACCCGGCGGAGGTGGAGGCGCTGCGGGAGAAGGTGTACGCGTCGCTAGAGGCTTACTGCAAACACAAATACCCCGACCAGCCCGGCAGGTGAGCCCCCTGAGCCCCTCCTCCTGCACCCTGCCCCCCTGCAAACCCCCTGCCATGGGTGCTGCAGCTCCCACAGCGTCCTTGGGTCCCTGCTGCTCCGGGCTCTCTGTTCCCAGCGATTCCCTGCGGATAAACCCCGCTCCAGCTGTGAGCGTCCCTAAAACACCTCCCCTGTGCAGTGAGTGCCCAGAGCTCCTCATTCCCTCACCAGGAGAGGCAGCAAGGTGGGCAGGCCCGAGGAGCCCCAGCTCCCAGAGCCCCAGCAGGGGGATGAGGGGGGTATCATTTCCCTTTTGGAAACCGCGGCGAGCGAAACCGCGGCAAAAATAGGACTCACATGGAGTTAATTTTCGGTGGCAGATGAGCATCATTGCTGGGAAGTGAAAGCCTCAATTGATGCTCTTTTTCTCCCCTCCCTGCCTCCCCCAATCCAGCTGGGAATGGGAGGGGGAATTAGGAATGTGTTCCTGGACGCTCGGCAGCTGAGTGGGCGCATTTTCCCCGTTACAGCCTGGAGCTGGCAACTGCCAGTTAATTCCCTGACAGCTTCTTGAGAAACCGAGCAAAGCACTGGAAGCTGCTACTGGTGCATGCAAAACCAGCCCAGGCAACTGGGATTTGCACCTCAGCTGCATTCCTGGCCTGGTGTGGATGGGGAAATAAAAGGATGCTTTCACAGCAGCGAGTGCAGCGGGCAGAGCGTGCCCTCAGAAGTGATGTTGGATTTGTTTTTTCCCCTCTCTTTGGGTCCCAGAGTGCTGGCAGATGAAGAAAGATGTGTTGTGAAGGGATTTCTGGGATGCTGCTGGTTGGTTTGAGGCAGGCAGGGTGAGGATGAGGCTGCCATGGGGTGTGTTTGGGCTGTGGTGAGCACTGAGGGGTGGGCACAGGGCTCAGGGCAGGGCAGCACCTCTGCTCTCCCAGGGGCTGCAGCTGCCTCCTCTCCCAGAAAGCTTCATCACGTTGCATTTCTGGAGCAAATCCTGCTCCAGGCCCTGCACTTTGGCTGCTGTGGTGCTGCAGAGGAGCAGTTCTGGCAGCAGGAGAGCTGCCTTGGGGATCATGGCCAGCAGCTCTCCTGGATGATTCCCTGGCTTGGTGAGCTCCTGCTTTGCTCATTGTGCAGCATCTGCAGGCCTGGCACACACAGGGGGTGGCACAGGGACAGCCCTGCTCCCCAGAGCCCCGCAAGCCACCGTGCCTGAGAGCACAGACACTGGGGCACAGCCACAGCAGTTCCCCAGGGCTCTGCCTCAGTGCTCAGGGGTGCTTGAGGGAGTGTTGTGAGTCCAGAAGCTGCACATGGGGCTCTGGAATTTAATCTCCCATTGGGCTGGGAACCTTCTTGTGTGATGCTCACCCCCATCCTTGGTGTCTTGGTGCTCAGGGATGTCCTGAGAGCTGTGCCTGGGCCCTGCTGCTCTCCCTGCATCCCTCAGTGGTGCAGGGCAGTGGTGGCACCATCCCAGGTGCCCAGGAGGGTGAACCCCTGGGCTGGGAGGCCGGGCTTGCACAGGAGCTCCCTGAAGTTCTCCCAAACTCCGGGCACCCTCCTGGCCTCGTGGCACAAGGTGGAACCAGTTCTCCCTGTGGCTGAGCAGAGCCCTGCTCGAGCAGCCTTCCCCTGCTCCATGCCAGGTGGGATTTTGGAATTCCCACCTTTTCAGGTGCCCTTGGGCACGGGGCTTCCTCCAGATCCCCATCCAGCAGCAGCTTGGGAGCACCCTGTAAACACCAGAAGGGAATTTTTCTGCAGAGAGAGGAATTCCCAGGAGTTGCCCAGCCCTGCTCCCCCCGTGCAGCCCCTGCTGCTCCCAGGGAGGGCTGGGTGCCTACGTGACACCCAGCAGCCACAGGCAATCAGGAATCAGGGCCCTTTTCCCTCCTCCCAGCCCTGGCACCTTGTGCTCTGGGCTGGTTATCTCACAGTTAAACATATCCCAGGGCTGCAGCCATCATCTGGTTCGGTTTAAAGTGAAACTTCCTGAATGGGATGGTAGGACTGATTTGTTTTTCCTGGCTCTGCTCCCACTGTTCTCGCCAGCTCAGCAGAAAAAAAAAGAAAAAAAAAATTAAAAAAATAGGGAGAGGGAGTTGTGCATGCATGTAGAGTATCTGTGTGCTGGGCATGTCTGTGTGTGTGTTTTCTGCAAGGTCCCATTCTCCCTGGTGCAGCTGCTCAGGAGGTGCCCAGGGCCTGCAGGAGAGGGGGCACCACCCAGCCTAGTGCCAGCTCGCCCCCCTGGGCATCTCCTGCAGCCCCTTCCCAGCTGTTTGCCCCTTCCCCTGAGCAAAACTTGAGCTGCTGAGGCTGCTGGCAGTGCCGAGGCTGATCCCGTGGTGCCTCCTCTCAGTGGCTGCACCCCACGAGCATCTCGGGGCGTCCCCAGTCCAGGGCTGACCTTGCAGCCCTTCTTTGACTCCTCCTGCTCGGTTCCCAGCACGGGTTTGTTGTGCATCTCCCCCTTGGCTGCCTGATCTCCAGGGCTGGGCCATACTGAATGATTTCCCTGCTGTCCTGGGGTGACTTTGTGATGCTTCTCTCCCCAGCCCTCTCTTCTGTTCATGCTGGATATGAAGCTCTACACTTTTAAGACTGGTTCTGAGGGCAAACGGGGGGAAAGAAGAAGAGTTTGGTTTGGGTTTGCTTTCCGGAGGGACCCCAATTGGAGCTTTTCTCCCAAATCTGCACAGCTCTGGGTGTAGCCCCGCGATCCGGCAGCAGGAGGCTGCCTCTGACCCCGAGCCTGGGGGGCCGGGGCAGGAGCAGGGCTGCGCCTGGGCCGCTCTGACCGCGCCGTGCCTCCCGTTCCTCCCGCAGGTTTGCCAAGCTCCTGCTCCGCCTCCCAGCGCTGCGGTCCATCGGCCTGAAATGCCTGGAGCACCTCTTCTTCTTCAAGCTAATAGGCGACACGCCCATCGACACCTTCCTGATGGAGATGCTGGAAGCGCCGCACCAAATGACTTAGAGAGAACTCTGCCGGGTCAGTGCCTCGGCCGGCCGGGCTCCTCGGGCCCTTCCTCCGCTTCCCTCCGCCCCAGCCCGTCCCTCCCTGCTGCCCCCGGCGCCGGAGGCACCGTCTGACCCGGGGCACCCCCGGCCCGTCCCGGCCTCCTCGCCGCCCGCCCCCCTGTCCGTTCGCTGTCACTGCTGCGTCTGCAGACCTGCTCGCTGTTGCCCTGTGCTCCCTGTAGAGAAGTGGGAGCGGAGAGAGCTTTGCCAACCCCCGCCGTGCCATGAGGTTTGGGATGAGCTGTCCTCCCCTGGGGACAAGGACGGTGCCAGCCCTGGGGGCAGCGGGGTTTGGACCAGCCCAGGGGAGTGGTTGGACTCTGCCGGATTGCAGCTGGGCTATTTTCAGAGGATGGAGTTTTGGTTGGTTTTTTTTTTTTTTGAAAAAAGAGAAGAAGACAAAAAAAAAAAAAAAAGGAAAAAAATTCTATTTTTGGTTTCTAACTATTCTTAGTAGTCTCGGTAGTTACTTTGTGGAGGGAGAGGCCGTGCCCCGTGAATGAGTCACCCGAGGCTGCACGGAGCCTTCTCCTCCCACTTCAGAGCAGAGGATTTGGGATTGAGCTGAAACCCCCAAGCAGTGGCGCAGGAAATGCCCGGGGGGGGGGCCGGGCGTGGCTGCCCCCCCACGCGTGCCCGTGTGGACTTGAGCCAGCTGCAGCACTTGCTTGAAGGCTGCCAGGGACTCCCTGTGGCCCTTGCCCAGCCCCTGGGGGCTTGCTGGGAGCCCTGCCCCCGGCTCAGCATCCCGGGATATCCCAGCACAGCATCCCGGGATATCCCGGCACAGCATCCCAGGATATCCTGGCACAGCAGGCACAGCATCCCGGGATATCCTGGCACAGCATCCCGGGATATCCTGGCACAGCAGGCACAGCATCCCGGGATATCCCGGCTCAGCATCCCGGGGTATCCTGGCACAGCATCCCGGGATATCCTGGCACAGCATCCCGGGATATCCCGGCTCAGCATCCCGGGGTATCCCGGCTCAGCATCCCGGGGTATCCCGGTGTGACCCCACGCCGGGGGTTCGGCTCGCCCAGGAGGCTGCTCCTGTTGTTTCAGCCCTGCACAACAGTGCAAGGCAACGATTAGTGGGAGTGCTGGGCCAGGCTGGTTAATTGCAGCTGTTAATTAGCGCTGGAACAGGAACAGGGCTCCCCCTCCTCTGGGGGCTGGGTGGGGGATGTGGCAGCACCGTCCTGTCCTCCCCGGGATCCTGAGAGCACCAGAAGCACCTTGGCTTTTGCACAACCCTTTCCTTGAGTCTTGGTGTGACAGCGGGGAGCTGGACAGGAATTTGGGGTGCCAGGAATGTGCCCACCCCCCACGGGATGGGAATCTGTGTGGCCAGAGGGAGAAATCCCCCTTTACATCCCTGTTCCCCCCTCGCCGGGTGTCTCCAGTGCCCCCCCGAAAACACGGATTGGAGAGGAAGAAGCAGAGGGCATGACGAGGGGCGCTGGGAAGGGCTCTCCCCCCTCGGCTGTGCGGGGAGCTGGGAACGGGGTGCCCGTGGCCGAGGCTTCCCCAGCATGTCCGTGAGCTCCGTGCTCTCAAAAGCAAAGGTTGGGGTCCCAGGGATCCCCTTCCTGCAAACTCCCCCTTTGTTCCCGGAGGGGGATGGAGCAGCGCCCACCGCCTCACTCCCGCCTCTCCTTCGGAGGGGACAGCTCTGCCACCCGCCCGTTGTCACCCCAGCTGGCAGCTGGAGTGCCCAGCTCCGTCCCCTGCTGCCCCGAATAAAAAACCCGCTCAGGATTTCAGGTGGTGCCTCCCGCTGGGGCTGGCCCCAAGTGGCGAATCGGCAGAGGCAGGCAGAGCGCCTTGGCTCTGTTTCCGCAGCAGCCTGCAAGCCTCTGAAAATATTATTAAACAGCTTCACCCCGCGAGAATTTGCCAAGAAAACGAGGCAGGAGAAATGAAATCTGGCGAGGGTGCCAGGAAAGACGAGCAGGCTGTTCCTGCCAGCGGGAGGCTGGCACAGCCCCAGGGGGAGCAGGGAGGAGGCAGAGCCCGGAGCCCCGAGCCCACCCAGCCCCCGGGCAGCCCCCGGGCCCCAGCCCGGCTCTCCCGGCAGAAAGGAGCCCGGGACTTGCTCGCCACGGAGGGGAAGCTCTGGGGAAGTTGGCGGGTGCTGCGCTAGGATAAACCCGCTGCTCTCTGGTGGGTGGGGCCACTTTTTTACCTGGTGGATGATGGGGAGGGGCCCTTGGGCGCTGTGGTGGCTGCAGGGTGGCACAGCGGGAGCTCCCGTCCCGTCCCAGTCTCACCGCATCTCATTTCATCCCGTCCCTTCCATTCTGTCACGTTCCATCATCTCCCGTCCCCTTTTCCCCTCCATCCCCGGCCCGCCCTGTCCCGTTTCATCCCCTCCCATCTCATGGCACTCCGTTTTCGTGCAGCCCCATCCCTGTCCCGTTCCCGTTGGCATCTGACCTTCAGCGCCCAGGGGGAGGCTCTGCAGGCCCCAGGCTCCCTGCCAGCACCATCCTGTGCCTCAGTTTCCCTGCTGGAGCAGCACAGCCTCCACCCGTGCCCGTGGTGGAAGGGATTTTGGGAGAGGCTGAGCCTCCCTTTTCAGCTGGAGTTGGGATTCCCTGCGCCCCCAAAGTCCAGCCCCTCCATCCCCATCCCAGCCCTTCCCTGGAACAGCCAGAGCAGCCTTAAAGCAACGAGCTTTGCATGAGTTGGAGCCTTTCCTTTGTATTCTTTTCACTTCGGGCTTTCTGTTGTTGTTGTTGTTGTTGTTGTTGTTGTTGTTGTTGTTGTTGTTGTTGTTGTCCTCCTCATGGTGAGGCTGAGTGTGGAGGGGGAGCTGCGGCTGAAGGAAAGCAAAAGGCACAAAACGATTCCCTAGGGAGGCAGGATTGACCCAGCTCTCGGAACTCCTGCAAAAATCTGCTGTTTGTGGTGATTATTTCAATTCCTTTCTGTTGGTGGGACAATCTTTAATTTTCTAAAGATAGCACAAACATCAGCCTTTCAGCCACCCCTCGCTGCATGTTCCACCCATCCCAACCCTCCCCGCGGGGATGCCGAGCTTCCCTTGGCACCGGCATGGCCCGAGCGGCGCTGGGGACAGGTGGAGGTGACAAACCTCGGCCTTGCTCACCCTCCACCGCAGCGGGGACAGCCCTGGGCCGGGCTCCCCATCCCAAACCCGGGCCGGGCTCCCCATCCCAAACCCAGGCCGGGCTCCCCATCCCAAACCCGGGCCGGGCTCCCCATCCCAAACCCGGGCCGGGCTCCCC
>VZUI01061076.1:0-150675 GCA_013401135.1 Cettia cetti
CCCGCCGCTCCGGCGCGTCCCGCAGCGCCACCGCCGCCGCTCACGACAACATGGCGGCGGCTTCCACCCCCGAGCGCTGCCGGGGCGGTGCCTGCCCGCGCTCCGCGCCGCCGATTGGCTGGGCCCCGCCGGAAGGACCAATCAGGGGCAGGCGCCGAGGGGTGAGGGGGAAGCCCGGCCAATGAGAGGGCACTTCCTCACGCCAGGTGACGTCAGCGGTGACGAGCGCGGGTGATCCCGCCCCTCCTCCCGCGGCATGGCGGGAGCGCGCGCCGGAAGCGGCGGCGGCCGGAGGCGGAGGCGCGGGAAGTGGCGGCGGGGCCCGCGGCCCGCCGGGAATGGCGGCTGCCTGCGCCCCGACCCGGCCACGCAGCGCCCACTTCGCTCCCTAGTTGTCGGATTATCCCTTTTTCTGACCTAGAGACAGGGCTCCTGAGAGGCGCTTTAAAGAATTTTATTCCATTTTCAGTCTCATGTGAAGGGCGAGACGGTACAGATGTTACACGCCATTCACAATCAGAAGCCAAACTATTTCCTAATTATATTATAAGCATTTCTTACCTATCAGCTTTTGCCACACAATGCTGCTAATGCCTTTTAAGCCGATCTTCTAAACATACCCCTCGTGGGTCCTACTACAATACATCTTTCATAGTTCTGTTTCTTCAAAATAGCTAGTCTATTTGCAAGGCCATCATTTGAAACTTGTTTCTAGTTCCATTTCTCTCTCAAAAATGTCTCTCCTATTCCATGACCTTTCTAAGTCAGCATATTTTATCTCAGAGTTTGCGTACAGATGCATAGTATGTGAGCCTTCTGTCACTGTCACTTCTCTGGCCTTGAGAATTCTCTGCAAATCCATTTCCCACACCCAGTGATCTCCAGGGCGGTGACTGCCCTGAGCAGCCGAGTTCAGCGTAAGGTGTTCCTTCCCATGGCTGGGGGGTCTGGAATGAGATAAGCTTTAAGGTCCCTTCCCAACCCAACCGTTGCATGGTTATGTTTTCCAGAGAACATGGTTATGTTTTCCAGAAAAACAGCCAAACCCCACAGAATCACTGAGTGTTCTGAGGTGGAAGGGATCCTCAAGGAACACAAGGGTCAGGTTGGAAGGGACCACAGTGGGTCAGGCAGGGTCATCCTGGAGCACGTGGTACAGGATTGTATCCAGTTGGTTCTTGGGTATTTCCAGTGAGGGAGAATCCACAGACTCTCTGGGCAATCTCTTCTGGTGTTCGATCATGCACACAGTAAAGAAGTTCTTCCTCGTATTCAGGTGTGCATCAGTTTCTGCCCACTGCCTTTCTCATCCTATTGCTTAGCTCCACCACGAAGAGCCTGGCTCTGTCGTCCTGACACCCACCCTTCAGACAGTAATAGATACTGATGAGAGACCATCTCTATTTTCAGAAAAATCCCCTCATATTTAATAAATCAGAGAATACTTACATAATTTAATGAGACAATTCATTAAAATCTTATGTTCAGAGAACAAACTACAGAACAGTATTAAGACTATAAAATGTATTTTGATCCTACAGTAATATGCTTTAAAGTTTTGCAAAAGGTAAAGTAGGAAGGCCCTAAGTTCATTAATGGTTAACAAAATACTAGCTGTTGTTCAAAATGTGCATATGGCATCCTCAAATATAAAGAGAGGTACACAGACCATGATTTATGGTCTTTAAAGGCAGTTTGTAAGTTAAAATATGACTGCCATCTTCTCCAAAAAAAAAAAAAAAAGGCATAAAACCCTACAAGCTGTACTGGTGTTTTTCCTGCTGTAATTGCTGTAAGAATTCTCTCACTGTCTGGGTAAAGATGAACAGTTCATCTGCATAAAAGGGGAAGCTTAGAAAAAGCAAAATTTATGAGGAAGGTGAGGGCTCATGGACAAGCCACTAACATAGGCAATAGCCATGTTACAGCTTTTAGTGAGAAGAACTGTAATTACCACAGGCAAAATTCCTCTTTTAAGCCTGATAAGATGACAACAATACCCAGGCAGCAGAAATAACATGAAACCCCATTTTTGCAAGTTTTACCAAAGAAGGTTTGTGGGAAAATAAAAGTAGTGCACTTTCTACTTCTGACAGATAAGACAGGATCTAAGACCAGAGAAGCCACATACAATTTGATTTATGCATAGCAAAACTGGTTTCTCTGCTTACTAGACCTATGCTAACATAGCTACATAGCAGTTACAAGATCATAAATTGGTGATCTTTATACTGGGAGTTGTTTTCTTGTGACATAAATTCCAACCACTCCTGAGGGTATCCTGAGTGGATACAGTGAAACCCATCCTCTTGCATTTCAGTCTTTAAAAGTTGGGTGTAGCTTGTCAGTGATAAACAAAGTGACTGCTAGTATTTCTGAAGATGTTATCTTTAGCTATTTTAGGACACAAAGTGCCCTTTTTCTGTTAAAACATGAATATTAGAGGGAGGTATTTTTTCTTTAGCATTATTTGTATCCCTGGCTCATTCACAACAAGTTTTCTCTAGAGGTGTGTGTTGTTTGGGTTTTGCTGTTTTTACAGTACAGGCCTGTGATGTGTTTCTTTGGGGCAGGTTGCTTGATCAGTCCCATTCTCAGATCCTCAGCTGAGGATCAGCAATGCACACAAATTGCTTCTGAGCAGGTCGGATCCACAAGTCTAACCTGTCAGACACGGCACTGCCTGTGGCCCTGCCATTCCACTTCTGCAGACCCAGTAACTGGGATTGGAGACATGATATGATGGAGAGAAAGTGCAGGCAGTGGGAGTCTGGTTTTGCCAATAGATCTGGAAAAAAAGCATTCCAAGTACAGTTCTGCTGGGATGTGGGCATCCTGGGACCTTCCATTCTCCATCTGCTTATCACTAATGCTGGCTGGCATCCTTCCCTGAGGTTGATTGCTTCTCAGTCAGCCTTACCGATGTCCAGATGTGGGACTGAGGTGTGGTGTTTCACTAAAGGTGGATTGAGGACAGAGCCAAGCAACTCAGTGATGAAGACCAGACTGAAGCCTCGTGCCTGAACCAGTTTGTGTTCTTTTTCCTCAAAGCAGTTGGCCTTGAGGGCAATTTCATTAGACATCAGCTCCTGTACACAGCCCATAATTGATGGAAGAGTCCCCCCTACACTGTATTTCAATACCAAAACACAGATGCAGGCTGCCATCCAAATCTAAAGGCAGCTGCTCAAAGGTGTGTGGGTAGAGCAACTTCGGAGGGACTGAAATGGCAGATCTTTAGATAAGGATGGGAGAATAGAAGCAAATACAGGGAGCAAAGGCAAGCGCACGGTGAAAACAGGTCTGAGAAAAGCTGTGAGGGAAACAATCTCCTGGCTGAAGGGAGGCTGAAGAAGGGAAGACCGAAGGAGTGGGTGGACACCCTCACTTTCCCTTGTGGTTTGGCTCCTTTTGTGCTGGAGACGTGCCTGTCACTTCTAAACAAGATTGCGCCAGGGAACTTGAGCACCTGTCCTTCATTTCTGTTTTATTGCTTCAGTCAATAGAAGCAGTGCTTTGTTTGCTATCTATTTGTGTTAGCCAATCTAAATTTCAAATCACTCTTACCTTTGTACTGAGAAGGATTGATTTTATAAAACTCTGCTGCAGTGTCATTACTTTCATACTTTGGAACCCAAATATAGCCTCAATTCCTTCAGATTTCTTTTTGTTTGGTTTGTTTGCTTTAAAATCTAAAACTTAACACATTCCTAATAAAAACATGCTACTCAACAATTCTGCAGAACTAGCAATGCTGTGATTCAACAATAGTTGTAAGGCTACCAATACAGAAAGAGCCACGTCAAGATAAACTATTAAACACTGTCATGTTTATGTACATGGTATTTAGCCAAAAAGTAATAAGCAAAGTCAATACAAAGAGTGAAACATATGATAAATTGAAACTTAATTAACATCAAGATTATCTGGAATCCATGAGCCTAGCTCTTGTCAAAGCACAATCATTCTTAATTATAAGAAAATTTAAATACTCTACTCAATATTTCAATCCTGCAGAAGAGGTAATGTAGGTTCATAGCTCACAGGAATATGCTGATGCAATAAGCTGTATATTGCACCAGAATTTCAGTGCAAAGCATTTAGCCTGCACTGATATGACAAACAGCCCCAAACCCATGTCCTGCAGATCAGCTGAGCTCCAGCTAATAAAGTAGATATGAGACATCAAGATATTTCTAGATCTGTATTATTTCATATAAATGGAGTTTTATCTACAGACTGCAAATGTAATTAAAAAAACCCAACCTAACAAACAAAACCCATCTGTGACTATCATAGTAAGCAGTAAAACATTACTAACACTATTAGCAGCATGCACATACAGTGACATGGCTTGTGAAAATTGTAGGGCTACGGCAAAGTAAGCCTCCACCATGTTGACTCTACTACTCCAACTATTTTCAAATCACCAGCTCTATTAGAAGGCTTCAACTTGTGGATTAGGAAGGATTGCCTGTACAGTCTGCATTCTTCTGTATTATAGCATTATAATTATTATGATGATGATTAAAACTTAGCCCCATTCTTCACTTACCGCAGGTAGCTGTTGTTACTGGTGGGATACTGGTGGTGGTGATAAAGTTCAGGCTGGCTGTGCCAGAAAAGCATTTTGGGATGAGGTAAAGCATTGTGCTCAGCTAAGAGATGGTCGCTGCAGTGATGGGAGATAGGAAAGAGAAAAAAAATAGGCAAATTCAGATTACAGGTGCAGTTGGGTTGCTCTCAGGCCTTTATGTTCAGCTGCTGCCAGCAAGTTGTACCGCTCTCCAGAAGAGGCAGGGAGCTGAGGTCTTTGGCTGCTCCCCACATGCTCTCCTGCTCCCCAGACTCGCTGTGCTGCTGCTGTTGCCCAGTTGCAGGGCTTTTTTTACTACCAATGTGACACAAGTGCAGCTCAGACCTCACCACAATCCCTGTTTCTCTTCTCCTCCTCCCACAGTGTCCTAAGCAAATCCTGAATGTCACTGAGCAAATCCTGTCTTACAGAGCCAGAGAAAGGGCTGTTTCACTGCACTTGGCCTCAGAGAGACACCCAGCTCCCTCCTCATATAGTCCAGAGACCTTGAACACTGTCATCTGCAGAGGCACAACTGACTGCAGAGAAAAAGAAAAAAGGTGGAGTACACAAAGACCTCTTTAAGGGAGTAAGATGCCTTCTCAGCAGTGTTTAGACTGTATCCTTTTTGCCTGCTCATTTCATTCTGGTGGCAGGCAGACTACAACCTTATAGTTACCTTCTTGCCATGAACAAAGATTTTAAAAGACCCAACCCAACAATGAAAACACTGTCAAATTGCAGGAAAAATATTTACTCCAACACCAACCCAACACCACTCCTCACACCCATACTTTAGGGAAAAATCATATTCAGATGCAAACCAGCTGCTAGGTGCACTCAGTGCCAGTTGTTTGCCGGAATTTACAGCCAGGATTGCAGTATCAATTTTAAAACACACAAAATAGTACAGGTTGATCCTGCAAAGACCTTGACACTCCAAAATAATAGGGGGCACGCATCCAAAATCCTCATCTGAAAATAGTTACCTGCAGAGGGCACCCATTCTGCTTGAAATAGGAAGGACTACTGACAAATAGTAGTAGGTTATTGGTGGCTTTTTTATTTTTGTTTTTTAAATACCAGCTCATTCTATAAAAAGATACTTTTAAAACGTATTACAATATTGTGGCAACACACAAGCTATGAAAATCAGAACATCAGAAAGCAAGATACTGGGAAACAAAAAGGAATAATTTCATATTAGAGTGATAATATGTAGCAGCTAAAAAAGCTTCAAATAAACTTGATTGGTTGGGGATTTTTTATTAGCATCTCAGACAATTCTCCCTTAGTCTATTTATTTAACATCAAACAATGCAAACAAAAAGCAAAGATCAGAATCATAGAATGGCTTGGGCTTGAAGGGATCTCAGAGATCATGTAGTTCCAACCCCCTGCCATGGGCAGGGACCCCTTTCACTAGACCAGGTTGTTCAAAGTCCTGTACAACCTGACCTTGAACACCTCCAGGAACAGGGCAGCCACAATTTGTCTGAGCAACCTGTTCCAGCATCTCACTACTCTCACAGCAAAGAATTTCTTTCTAATATCTAATCTAAACTTACTCTCAGTTTGAATCCATTCCCCCTTGTCCTGTCACTCCATACTCAAATGTCTCTCTCACTCTTTCTTGCGTGCTCCCTTCAGATACTGGAAGGCTGCAATAAGGTAACCCTTAAGCCATCTCTTTTCCAGACTGAACGAACCCAGTTCTCTAGCCTTTCCTCACAGGAGAGGTGCTCCATCCTTCTAATCATCTTGGTGACTCTCTCTGGACTCACTCTACCAGGTCCATGTCCTTCCTGTGCTGGGGAACCCCAGAGCTGGACGCAGCTCTCCAGGTGGGGTCTCACTAGAGTGGACTAAAGAGGCAGAATGATCTCCCCAACATATAATAATACAGAATAATAGTAGAGGAACTGTAAATATAGGATAAGAAACAAACACCCACATATGATGCCACCCAGGAAAGCAGATAAAAATTGGGACTGCTGCCTTAGTGGTTCTAAAGATTATTCTCCTCCAAGCAGCACGTAAGTACCTTGAAGAGGGCTGTTATGACACAGATCTGCTCGTCTACACAAACTGATCTTTGGTCCAGCAAGGATGAGAGCTGGGTGAGTCTTTTCAAGGTTAGTTGTTCATTTTACATGTCTCTGTAACCACAGACTTGTAACAAGCATCCTCAGAGATGTAAAGGGCTGCATATGTCCCAGTGATCACTGTTGTATTTTTTTAATAATTATTTTGATTTCAATGGCTGTAGGAAAAGAATATATATCTTGGTATCCAGTTTGCTCCATAAACCGGTAAGTTGAAAAATAAAGCTACTCTGTCTAGATTTTTGTAAAGGACTTAAATGCATGCAGCACATTTATTTGGAAACTCCATTCCCATTTACTCTGATTATTCTCAAGAGCTACGCATCCCAGAACGTACTTTCACAACCTTCCCTTGGGGTTTACAAGAGCTTCCCATATAGAGGACAAGCATGTTTTGTTCTGTGACTTGTATTTCTGTCAAATGGAAAGGGCAATGCCACAGATTCCCTTCCACTCGAAGAGCACTACCACAAAATGTCTCCCACCTCTCTATGCATATCCCACAGAGCTCCTAAGGCTTTAAATTGTCCAACATTTTTTGCTCCCCAAACCAGCCCGTTGCTTTTGACAGATGCCCATTTGTCAGAATGCAAATGAGAAGGAACGCTGCAGTTCTGATTAGTTTTTTCTTGTGAAGTCCAAGAGAGAACTTGGGAACAAAAGCATTTGAGACATGTATTTTTATCTTTAGCATAGACTTGGTTCCTAGCCCTTTCAGAATTATTTTTGATATTTTTAAGTAACACAAATACCATATATCAGGGCTGCAGATTTGTTCTTCATACAAAGACAGACAATTTGCTGTCACTGAAAATAACCACCCCAGTGGGGAGCCCAGGCAAGCAGTTGCACATTCAGTTACTGGTCTGGGTTCAGCCCATGTATTCTGAATGCAAGAGCTTTAGTTCTCTGATTTCAGTTCCCTGTCATTATCTTGCCCAGCTGTTACTAGAGCTTTGGCTCTCTTGACCACAATATAAGGCTGTAATAAAACACAGGAGTATCACAGCAGATGTGCCCATTCAGTGCCTTACCTTCATTTGAGTCTCCTTATGTGGACAAGTGAGTCATTGATAATATCCAAAAAACTACTGCCTCGAGGAGATGCGGTGTTTGTAGGGAGGGTGAAATAATGGCAGCTTTTCTGATCTAACTACCTGCTTCTTACAAGAAGGAGAAATCTCAAGGCCTGTGTGACAGGTGTTATGCAAACTATTTCATACTTGACAGAGTGTGACCACACAAGCTGCTGTTAGAAACCATCCTCATCCACTGTGACCACTGTCCCTGATGGAATAACAGAAGCAAAACACAACCAGGTCTTGTGGACTTCTATGCAAAAGCACTGTGAAAGGAAATTTTGCGGTTTTTTCCCTCCAAGAGTTGACAAGATGATATCAATCATAGATGCTTTGAGTTCCTTGCATTGCATATAACAGACAGAACATGTAGAAAAAAAGTTATTATTCAAACTAATTATTATTCAAAATAATTCAGTATTTCTTTTCCTTGTCCTATTCAAAGTCTTGTGTTTTGACTGATCTCTGTTGCAGAATATGCACACAGCTTCAAGCACACTATAATTCAGTTTTGAAAATCAGGATAAACTCCCCAAGTTACATCTAAATCTGTTATTTTTGCCTTGTAAAACATTGTATATTCCCCACACCCACACCTGCTGCCCTTGACTAACCTCTAGACATAAAGGTATGTAGTTACACGGTCCTTCAAGTTTGGGGACAAAGAAGGTGAGTTTTTTACCTTGTACTGTTTATTGTTACAGGGCTATTTTTTTTTTCTTGCTTTATGGTCTGCCCAATTAAGTACACAGATCTCAGCAAAGGAGCACTGTATACACAAACAACAAGACATTATTTAGTTTAAACATCTCTTGCTCAAAGGCATGTGTATGGCATACAAAGTCCCACCCGAAATTTAAGGTGGGGAGGCTCATGTTTTGCTAATGGGTGGATATGCACTGAAGTTAAATACTTCAGCACCTGGTACCTGACAACTTTATTGGATTTTTTCCTATAAGCTGCATTCAAAATGGTGAAGTCTCCTAAGGCAACACTCAACTTGCTAATCTTTTTTTATTGTGATCAGACTCCTCATATAATTTTTCTGATTGTTCTTCTGAGAACTACAACAAATAATGTTAACTACTGGCATTATATCTGGTTATATATGACAAAATGTCATCTTTTCTCTCTTCTTTCAACAAGTAACAATTGTTCTACAGACAACACATGAAAAACTTAATCAGGTACAATATAAGATACTGTGAATTCAGTCTCTATTCTGAAAATTTTGCTTAATGGAAGTTTTTGCTGTCCAGTGATGATTTTTGTTGTTCTTAAATACTAATTTTCAGTTCAAACTCATAAGAAATTTTTGTATTTATGCAGAAACAATCCTTACATACTTCATTCCCAAACCAAAGTTTAGAAAAGTATTACTATTTTGATGTATTCTGTTTGGTCTTTGGACTCTTTTATGGTTGTACAGCAGTTGCTGCCTAATGCAGGGTGACTTTGGATAACAGTGAGTTAGTTACCCATGTCTAGAAGATACTCCTGGCTTGGATGGGCTATGAATCCATCATACATCTCTATGAAAGGTGCTGACACACATTTCTAGCCCCTCTATTTTTGAGTACACAACCTCCCTGTCTCTCCTGTACACCTTGTTAGTGGGAGTGTATTCACTCCTACTACAGTGAACTTAAGCAGTTCTGCATGTGATCCATCACTGCGCTGACCTGCAGTTCTCCACACACCTCCTGACCCAGCCCAGTCCTTTTGCTGTGTCTGGTCATCTGAAGGTGGCAGAAGCACAGGGTCACTGCTGACAGCCATGCACCATGTCTGTGGAGTGTAGCAGAGGATGAGCAGCAATGCCCCCACATGTTCTCCATGTCCACCTGCCAACTTTAATCTGGATTCTTGGATGATTTTAGGTGGTGTAATTTGGGCCTGTTGAATGCTGAAGCACTGTAAGGACTGCTGCATTTACCAACCCTTCTATGATACAGAACTCCTGAGAAGCAGGCCTGCCAGCAAAAATAAAGGGGAAATGGGAAAACCCAAAATGACCGTTTTTAGTAGACCTCTTAAGTTCCAGAAGTCTTAGGACACTGCTAGCATAGAGACAAGGTAACACATCACAGGGTACCTGACCAGAATTCCGCTTGGTGCTTAACACTGCTGAGTGTGCTAAATGCTTCAAATGCTTCAACAGCTCCTTTTGATCAAATACATCATCTATGTAGCAGACCCCGTGCTTGGTCCTTGATTTGAGTGAGGCACTCAGAGAAGTAACTCTGTACTAAAGGAGAAATAGGGTTTGCTTCCAATGCTCAAGTGTCAGGTTACAAAAAACCACAATAGATTTGGCTGCTTCTGAAGAATGCAGCAGGATATTATGCTCCTTTCCTCATGGGGTCTTGTACCCTTTTAAGAAAGTCTCCATTGCAAGGTATTCCTAGTCTTTAGTTTCCTCCATAGTCATATTCCTCACACTACCTACTTCTCAATCTCTGGATGCAGTAAGATGCCAAGGTATGAACTGAGGAATAAATGTCTTACTGACTTCACATCTGACAAGATGGAGCACGGCAAGTATTATTACCTTTGCTTTCTTCTGTTTCATCAGCTGCCTTTTAGGAAGACTATGGCCTACAAAGAAACCTATGACATGGAGACCATTTGTAGACACTGAGATTTAGACAGCATCACTGACCAGAGAGTATTTTGATTTAACCCATTACATCATAATCTAAACTTAAGTTAGCAGGTTTTTGTGATAGTGGCAAAGGGTAGAGTCCATTTTATTTTTACACAACTCAGAATTCTGTAAAGGTGGACAAGTTCAAGTAGTTGTTATTCTGTATTCTGTGCTTGGTAGCCTAAAAGTCAGTATTTGGACTCCCAGACTGCTGTGGCAATGCAGGCTGCCTGACACAGAAAACTGAGCTTGGTTATTTCTCAGTCCTAATGCACAAACTCCCTTTTACCTGAGGCTCTTAGGCAGCTTTGGTGTCCTGCCAGGTCTAACATCTTCTAGCAGTGGACTGGCTTGGCTTTGTAAATAGAAGTCCTCCAACATCAGTATTTTCCTTTCAACTCCCAAAGCAGAAAGCAAGACATTATGTATTCCAAGAAATGCCCTTCCTAAAAACATTACAAATCACACAGGGGCTTTAAGGTTTTTAAGAACATTACCTGCAAACAAGGGGTTAAATTAAGTATATACACCATGTCTTTCTCTTATTTTCTAGCAACCCTGCATTTTCCACCTCCTAACGGTGCAAAAATCTTTTTACACAGCTCAAGCAGTGGCTAATTAATAGATTTCTAAGAAAAGGCAGCCTCTGACAGTACCAGCTGTTCAAGTAAGGTTTTAAAAAGTTTAAGCTGGTACTTTCTGAACAATCAGGTAATATCCAATTTAGATTTCTTCTCTAGGGCAGGTAGAGGCTATATAAATGCTGATGCATGAAAATTCCTTAGGGAAAGCAGGTAATTTTGTCTTAGAAAAGTATTTCAATTGATTAGTTGGCCAGCATGGCCATAGCTCTCATCTTGAAGATCAAAAACTGCATCAAACAGCTCAGAAATTCTTTAGGTAAGATACAACCATCTGTAAAGACATTTACTATAATGTAAAAAATGTTTTATCTGCATCAGTTTAAATTGTGCTGAAAGGATACAAACTACTAGGCCAGAAATAACTGTTTTTTCCAGATTAGAGGCTTTTTGTAGTTGCACTGTTAGGTACATTCCAAATGTATTATTTCAGACTAGCATATAAATTAATTAAGCATTTTACAACATGTTGATTTCCAATTTTAAATGGAACACACATCCATTCATCTACAGGCTTGCACTTGAGTTGTTTATCCAAGCTGAAATCACCAGTTTCCTCATCTTCCCTGGTATTTTGGCATGAGCTATTATTTAGCTCAGGCTAAATACATTGTGCTAAGGAACAGGTGGGTATTTCTTGTATTTCCTCCTCACCACTACCACCCATACAGGCAGACCCTCTCAGCTCAGGACAGACATTCATTCATCCTCTGGCAAAGGTTTGTGAGCCCTTGGTTGCTGGAGGACCATACTGAGATTATTCCAGACAAATCAGATTGGGAAGCTCCTACAGGGCTACTCTGTTGGCTCTGCCACAGGCAGAGATAAATAGGTGGTGAGGGAATCCTAAACCAGTCCAGCTGACTTTTGAGACTATCTGTCTGCTGCGTAACTTAAATCTTCATATTTGTTTTTAACTGCTACAGGTGTTCCTTAGACAGGCATTGCTTTTGAATTTATCCTGACACAAGGTTAGCAGAACCATCTCCAGTGCTGATTGTAATGAGTTTTCAGCGGTCCAAAGATGAGCATCATGATGTAGGAAAGAAAGGATACTGCAAAAGAAAACCTGTAAAACTGTGATGTTCAAGATCAAGTTCATTTACCTTTTTACCTATCTGATATCAATGTAAGTGGATATCAAACATTTACATGTACGTTCCTTTTTCCATTGAAGAAATATTTTCCGTGTTTCACTATCCATAATTTTTTCCAATCTTACTCCCTCAAAGTATTTCCACTAGGATCCCTTATATCTATCTAAAATATATCAAAATATACAGAATTTTTATATTAAACAGAAATCATACAGTATTCAAAACTGCTTGCAAACTTAGTAAATACACTTATTATCCTAAAATCCCATCAGCAAATGAACAAACTCCTTTAACTGGGATAATCCAAGCTGCACAGCTTGGAAACCCTGCGCTCTTAAAGTTCACTAAAACATAGAAACCGAATATGGAAAAAGAGTAAGTGAAGTCTGACTTTTTGCCAGAACACCACAATTAGTTCTTCAAACTTCCCACATTTCTGAAAATCTTCTGTGTTTTAACAAAAACCAAGAACAGATATATAAATTATGAAGACAATCTTTGAAGTAGGTACTTTTAATGAGTTGGAAAACTCATGCGGGGGAGAATTCTAAGACATTTTCTTAAGTGAGCTCAATATGAATATTGACTTTTATCTTACCTGAAAGTAGACTGCAATTGCAAAACTCATCAGTTTACTGTTCTGATTGGGAGAAAACAACAGACTTTGTTCTCCAGATAACCCTCCAGTTCCGAAAGCTTTTGCATCCCCATCATATTTATGTTTATTGTGTTCTCTGTGTTTGCAAAGTCCCAACCTAACGCACTGCAAGTTACCACAGCCAGCAGAAACATTCTCACTTGCCTCCCATTGGGAGGAACGGTAGCGTAATCCAACAGATTTCTCAAAATTATTTTCTCTTTTATAATTGTTTTCAAAGGGACAATTTCAGCATTTAAATTCCTTTGCTGAAAATTCAAACTGAGCAGTTTAGGCCTGCATTCTCCATAGACTTTTTTCATGGCTATGTTTGTGACTTAAATGTTTAAACACGCATAGAAGCCATTAAGAATATGTAAGTGTTGCAGGATCCAGATGTTTGTTCTTTTTGCTCTGTGACTCAGACCGCAAATAATAAACACAACTCAATCTGTTCCAACCTTTATCTTCAAAAACAAACAAGCAAGCCAACTCAGGAAAATTTACATGATCAGCTCTTCTTTCAATTTACGTTTATTATCCCAACTTCCTTGCTAAGACTTCATCTGAACATAATGTGTTACTCAAAATTCTTTGAAGCAAATTACATCCAAATCTGAGACATCCACAATATCCATTTCCCATCCTGATTATGCATGTAACTTTTCTTCTCCTTCTTCTTTTTTAAAGCCCAAACCCAATCTTTAAGAATTACATTTCAGTATTCAAATGACTGCAATGACCCATCTTCACAGGCTATTAGAAGGAACACACAGAAACCCTGTCTGAAAGAACAGCCACTTGTAATTGTCCTATTTTTTTCCCAGATCTTTATGCTAATCCATTAGAGATACCACCTCCAGCAGAAACATAAGGCATGACTAATCACTGCTTGAATTTAACTGAGCTAATATCTACTTATAATATAGGAAATGAAGGCAAAAAGCAATGCAATGAATCTGATAAACTGGCTGCTGTGGAAATATTTTTCTTTCCAAATTCTTACATTCTGTTGGCTTCATGTAATATAAATAGATTCTATCTGTTTACAAAGGTAGCAACCCCATCTCTGCTGGAAACAGAACTAGTCATATCTTAAGTAAAATATTCATTTAAATATATTGCATTGAGATTTTTAATACATGGGCTATCTTCGCTTAAAACATTTAAAGATGGCTTAAAAGCAGAACTGATGAACAAACTTCGGGTAAATATCTTCCTCCCCCCTACCTGGAGCAAACTTTTTCAGTCATATAGGGGATAAAAAACATATCTTTTGTTTACATGTAAAAAAACTAGGTTTCATCCAGAATATATACTGTATGTTTCAATAACTTATATTTTCAGTATGAAACAGCATATTCAAAAAGATGACAAGTAACAGTCACCTTGCAGTGATTCTCTGAAAAGAAATATTACCTATACAGAATCCAAGAATAACATCCAGGTCTATTAAGCTTAGAATTCGTGCAATTTTTTTAAGTGACCTTTTGTATAATTAAAATCTAAAAACTACAAGACTGTAGACTGAAAAATATTTTTAACTATTAAAAAAATAAAATGTAAATTATGTATAATGTACAAATAAATGAAATAATAAACAAAAAAAAATCTGCCTAGAAGAAGGAAAACTGTGTTCATAAAAATTCTATTCAATTTTTAAAAAATTTGTCTAATATACCTATATTCACAGCATGTTCTCAAATGCCAAGTCAGATTTAGTAACAAGACTATGTAAAGAAACATCATTTGGACACACCAAACATGAAGACCAATTTTTTTTTAACCAATGCTGTATGAATCACATTTATAATTTTTCTTATAGCATGTGATCAAATAAAACAGAAAAACCAGAATGTATACATTGCTAATCTTTTAAGTAATGTTATGTACATTTTATTGCCAGTATATGCACAATGGTAAGCATAGAACTATAAATACACAATGTAATTAAACAGTAGAAAACAACAAGGATGTTACACGTAACAAAGGAAAGAAGGAGATACTATTTTCTTGATGTAGCTGCTAAAAAGGGCTAGCGAGAGTTATGACAGTCTTGGGTTTAAGTCTTTACATATATTTCTACAACTTTTCCTCCAAATAAATCTCTGCAATGGCATTGCTTCTTTAATAACCACATCTTTCTATTGCATTCACTTCAAACTAAAGTAAAAACAACCTTTCATGTTAACTACAAGCATCTGACTTAATTTTTTATTCAGTTTTGTTTTTCAGGGGTCCTAGCATGTAAAGTGTGTACTTTCTTATGGTATTTGGCTGCAATGTTGAATAGTTTTGAATACACATTAAGTGATAATTTGGAAAAAAAAATAAAGATTTTTCTGTAGATAGTTCTTCTACTGGGTGCTATATGCAGCAGCTCAGTCAAAAATTAGTCACCCTGAAGAGGTAGAGAGAATTTTAGCCTAGCACAGATCATCATCCTTGGCACCACTATTTTCTCTCTTATCAGGATACACTTCCTACAACAAGAGAACATCACAGTCAAAGGGGAAAAAAAGGAAAAAAAAGTTCACTATTCCTGGGAAGGACACTGTTTCATCCCATTTCTCACTTAATTAGCTTGCTGCTTATGTAACAAAAAGAAAAAAAAAGGAAAAAAAAAAAAGAAAAAGAAAAGGAAAAGACAACATTTAGGGACACATTTACTTATCTTTGTTCTCTTTCCATTATCAACTTCATAAATACAAATAACCATTATTCACAATATACTAACTCTTTTTCAAAAATGGAAAAACAAACCCTTGAAACATTTCCACACCTTCATCCAGATGGGTCTTGAGGATGCTATTCAAGAAAACCATGCAAATAATTTGGTGCAGCTTTTCCTACTCATCCAAAATATATATTTTTCTTTAAATTAAAAGGTGGCGAGATCCATAGCATTTGTGACTATTCCCCCCTCCCCCCATTTAAATTCAGTGCAGAAAATCTTGGTGCTTTTCAGAAGGTAAGGGATAAATAGTTTTCTGCACTGTTGTCATAAGATCCCATGTGAGTTACAATACAAGACTACTTGTTCCAGCAATTAGGTTGAGAGGAAACATTCTAGTGATAAAGATAAATACATACTGAGCATGCTTGGGCAGAGCACTCCATTCTGAAGCATCCTGCTTGAAGAACGAAAGGTGACAAGGATGGTTCACGTCCATCAAGTGACCATGAACTCTGCTGCTCACCAGCAGGCTGCCACACCATCACCAGGTCGGCAGTGCTGCCCTGGCAGGGCTGTCTTCCACAATAAGAGGCACTGGTTGTACCAGTCCTCTGCTGTGCACACTAAATTCTTATTTATGCAACAAACATACAACCAATGAACAGTATCACTGTGACAGAACTGGATCAATCCAGCTTTCTTTTTATAGGCATATTTCTCAATCTCCAGAATATCCCAAACAAGCTGTAAATAAGATGATGAACCACCAGCACAGTGAACGAGTCTCACTGCAGTTCAGACTAGTTCAACCTTGTTTCACATCACTTCTTGTTTCTAGTGAAGGACATGATACTCAAACAAAACAGCAATAAAAATGTAATGTTATCTGCAGCTGAAGAAAAGCAACAGAATTTATATTTTAACTTCTGAAGCTTAAAGCATACCTTTTTAATTAGCATTAAAAAAAATCTTTTTTTAATACAGTAACACTGGCAAAAGTTAATGGGAAGGAAGACAAAGAGGATTATGAACAGGGTAACTGATGGATAAGATTATTTTGAAATTTTATTCTGCTTTGATCAACTGATGTTAATACTGTTTTTCCTTAGATTTGGAATAATTCTATTGCATCAGTCTCATGCAGGCTGAGGACAGCCGTTGGTTAAAGAAAAAAAATAAAACCCCAAACAAAAAAAACCAACCAAAAGAAAGGGGAAAAAAAAAACAACAACCCAACCAAAACAAAACAAGAAAAAAGTTCCAGAAGTTGCATGTAAGGAATTTCCTTTCACTGAAGAGGGCCTTGCCCTTGCTTTAGGAGACCTGGTTAACTCTTGTCAGCTTCATTAGCTTTGTCCAGACATATCTGCTGCTGTATCCCCTGCTCCAGAGCCTGTTTGTGCACGTTTGATGTAAAGGTTCAATAATTTCATCTGCAAATTTAAGCCAGAAATTAACTCTGTTTAGTATTTGCAAACTGTAGAGACTGGCTACAGGAATAGTACAACAAAATAGACATTAATCCTTCTTTTTTTCCCCTAAAAGCAAAATTGTACTTCACACAATCATTCAAAAGGAACATACATGCCAATGAAAACATCAAACACAAGTAAAATTCATCACAAGGAAACTGCTCAAGGATTAAGATAGATGGAATATCTTCCTCCAAATATAACGCTTTTCTAAATATGGTAGTGGTTTGGGTTTCTTTTTCTTTTAAGTTAATGCTGAGGTTTAAGCCTCTAGTCAGAGTTGCTGATGCTGGTATTTACTAAAGCTTCCAATACTGTCTAGAGTCACTCACTTTAAATATAATCACTGCCAGAGGCCATTTTAAGGATAGAACTGTCTTATTTACAGACACACAAAACTAACTGTCCTGTTTTACTCACAAGGACAAAGAGATTCACAATTAACACATAGCTGTTTACATGCAAAAAATTCCATGAAAAAGATGTCAATAAACATCATAACATCATGAAACAAAAAGGACCACAGACTGGTTCTTATTATTTCAATTTAGAGGTACTGAAAGAGGTACTTTACTGAAGGTAAAGTAATAAGGAGGAAGAATAAATGAAACTGCTGTATGTAAGATGGACATACTATGTTCCTTGTTTTTCAGTCAAAGCTTGCATGAAAACAAAGACAAGAAACACTGATAGGAAAATCCGGCTGAATACAGCCATTATCACTACTGGCAGCCTACACGGAACTGAATGCATGGAAAAGCAGTAAGAAACACAGTTTAGCGCTCATCTTAATGCTGAAGTTTGTACACTTGCATAAAGATCTGTGGACTCTCAGTTTTGAAAATTTTACAGTGAAATCGTATTAATACAATGATATTCTCTTCCAAGTATACACTTCATTGAAACTTTCTGGCAATGGCAGCCAAAATGCAAATGCACAAATGCAATTATGAGCCAAGATTTCTTTAAATGGTATCTTCTACTTACTTTACTGCCAGTGAGTTGACTGAGATGTGGTTTTAGCTCATCACCAATTACTGCATGAATGGCTACAAGGCAGAAAACGCAAGCCTTACGAACGCTGCTCTCTGAGTTATCATAACCCTAAAAAGCAATAAAATCCACATTAATACCTTATCAGTTAATGACTAAAAGCCCCAGAAAGCTATTTACTTATTTGCTGTAATAAATATATTGAAGTTTATGGTAAATTAATGCAAGCATAGCCCAACAAAGCATTCCAACAAAAAAACAAACAGGCGAATACAGAGCATGCAGTTAAAAAGCAGGCTGCTTATTAATCACCATTGATAATCATTTTCCAGGCTGAATTTAAAACCCACACAGTCCTGTTCATAAGTTACACTGAAAACAGAGCTGCTGCCATGTAATAGGTGAGCACATACGAGAACTTTTGTAGATTATACAGGTGTTTAATTAAAGCAAAAGACCACTCACAATTTAGAACTTCCTGACTGAATGAAGAACCCTCTTAACAGCTAGACTCTTTTGTTAACCCTCATCTCATTCTTCAATGATTTTTGTTTCTTTTGTCATTTTTTATCACCCCATGCATGGCTGTCTCACACAGACTCAGGGCCCTTCTGACTCTTATTTTCCTGCATATATATGAGTGGATCACACCCAATAAAGACAGAAATCTGCAGAATGCAGCTGCCAACTCCAAAAAGTCTTGATCCATGAAGGAAATTAATGTATTTTGGCTCTTGATATGATAAAAAGGTGGTAAAAAATTCAGTTTTAAAGACAAAGGAAGAGAAAACTTGGATATCTGTCTAATTTTTTTCAACTTTGCAAAACTGCTTCTTTCCTCTTGCCTCCCAAAAGCCACTCCCAGCTGATAAAATCCTACAATTATACAGAAATAAATCATGGACAATTTCACACCAAATTATGTAACTTAGAGAAAGTACAAACAACAACTAAACAAGTAACTACCTTAGAACTGAAAGTATCTACCAAGCTTAGCTATAACCAGGACTTTATATTCTACTGAGATTTCCTGAGTCATAATCATGGTTATAATTTAGCTCCCTGCTAATCAAAGAGATTGTTCCCACTATCCAAAGTATTTTGGGTCAAGGCAGCCATCAACTATCAGACAAGTGAAATACTTCATGAGAACAAAGTGGTTTATTTTTAAAAAATGTTTTCAATTCATATGTATACAGCTTCTTTTTATTAGTCTGTTTGGTCTTTCTCCCCCCTGTTTTCTTCTTTATTCTCTCCTTACCTGTATTAGACCTGGCACAATCTCTGGTAAAAGCTGAGTAAGGGTTTCTTTAGATACTCTTTCTATAACTTTTGTCTGCATTTTGATTGCAGCCAGATTAATGGGGTAATCTGCAGTCTGGATAATTGGACAGAGAACTTTGATGCACTGATCTGGGCTAATGGAAGTGGCTAGCATGGAAGCAGCTTCTTCAGCAGATCTCACCACCTATTGAAAGAAAAAAACAGAGGAAAGTGATTTGTATGAGACTCTTACTCTGTGGTCTGTTTTCTGGCAGTAATGGTCTTGAGCACAAAAAATTTCCTATCAAGACCTCTGCAGTATTATAGAAATACATAGAGTCCAGCCATTGGACATTATTTCTTAAAAACACAATTCTTCCCAATATTCTGTGGCTACTATGCCCTTGGTAATACACATCAGTTTTCCAAGCCTGCTTGTTTAATCAAATCTGGAATTTCTGTATTCTGCATACTCTCCAACTATATATTGAAATAACAGCACCTTTGTAAACCTGTAAGTTCTTGTATTGTCATTAGTTACTGCTTGTTAGGTCAGTGATCTCTGATAAAACATGTTTTCATATTGATTTCAAAGGTGTGTTTAACGACATGGCCAGACTGCTAACTGTACAGGCCAATCTAGCTGTTTTTCTTCCCCTATAATTTTGAAACAAACTATGACAAGAGAGTACTTTAAACCTGAAGAATATGCAGAACAAGCAGAACAAGAATAATTAGGTGGGACTTCAACAGCTACACAAGTTCAAAACACAACAAGGGCACCACGGAGAAAATTAACATCTGATCTTCACATCAGTGCCGTGATGGCATCTGGCATCTAACAAGGGAAACCACTGTATAGAATGAGTGGTTGTACACCAGCAATGTGCAAAAACCTCCAGAACTTTCTCTCCATTCTTGTCCCCTTTACTCTCTCACTCCTAACACACAGAACTGTAAGAGAGAAAAAACCCACAGGAACAGAGAAGGAACGATGGGGAAATGACACAGCAATAAATACAGTGCATGAAACAAATCCAGGGAGCACAGGGAAAAGAGAAATGAGTATCAAATGAGTGATAAAGTCATGGGATGGGAGGAATTGAAGTCGACTTAAAAACCTGAAACTCCACAGTAAATTCCACAAAGTGCCCTTGCATGGGGAAGATGTACTCCTTTAGTAACAAACATGGATTCTTTCCACAGCATCAGTGACACTGATGTCAGAAGTTGAATATTGGGTTCGTTACTGTATCCGTGTTCCCTGTAGTTACATGCAGACATGCACTATCCTTTATTGTGTATGCAGGCATCACAAGTAATTCTGAGCAAGGTTGCATTTACCCTTCTCCTGAATCCCCTCATTCTTCCTGGCACAAGCACCACCCCCGTGCATATTCTCCTGCATTCTCCCTTGACACCATTCACAGCCATCCTCTCAAATGGAGCAGAATGGAAAGGGCTCACAATTCCTCATCTTGTTTAGTCTCATCTCTCAACCATAAATCTCACTGAAATCCAAAAGCTTGTTTTAAATCCCTAGGACACCTGTATTCAGCTTCAGATGTCAAACAAGGAAAAAGCATCTTTCAGTTACTCCTTGAAGGGCCATGGTGACACACTCGGTTACACAGTCCTGTGGGATGGCACCCAAGGCAACTGTTACTAGGGATGACATCAACCATTGATGAACCATTTACACTGGCAATAAAAGCTTTTAGAACTGCATGGGTTATTTTCTTGTATACCCATGTTAACTAATAACATCATTGTTATTAAACATATGATAATATGCTTGTTATTAAAAAAATACTCCTTCAGTAAGAACTGATTATTTCACATTTTCAGGACAGCTCTTTCATGATTTGTCATAACCCTAAACAAATAAAACAACTGATTACTGACCTCCTTATGAGGATCCTTATGCGCTTCTAATGTCTTCATGATTGTAAGCTCTGCATAATTCTTAAACCTTGCTGGCTGGTTTCTTAGAATTTCTCTTAGAACTTTCAGTGCCAAAGCTCTAATTGCATGCTAAAGATTCAATATTAAAACAAATGAGTTATGCATCTTTAAACAGGCATATGCTTTTAACATTTGTTCAGCTGTTGGAAAAGTCTTTAATAATGGAAAAAAATCAGATTATGATTTCCACACATATGCAGTCTGAATTGAGTGTTAACAAATAAAAGCAGGAAAAAAAAAATCTCTTCAATCCCTCTTCTAGCAGAAAATTCAGGTGACATATAAACACACTACTAAACTAATCTGACTTATCTAGTTGACTTATCTATCAGAAGTTGCAAACACAAGGGCTCATAAAACCATCATGCTAATACATTTTATACCTTTTCTTTTTACAGTAGTTTTATAAATCAAACACAAGTACTAGTGTCTTTTTATGCTCATTAATTTCAGAAACATGGCCTTTGTAGAGAACTATTGCATAGAACTCAGTCTCTTCAAAACTGCTATTACTGTGTTTTAAAAATAAATTTTCAAATGCTTTGCCACACATGATGTTTTGGTATTCTAGATTCATTCAGGGGCTATAAACAGATAAGCCTAGAATCTCAGTGCAAAAATGTTTTCATTCAATGTACCATGTCAGAATCCACAAACAGGAATCCTGGAGAAGTATCACTGATGCCCTTTTCACTGTCAGAGCAATTGGACTTCATGGCATATTTGTATTTCCATAGTTTTTTTGGTTTTCCACCACTAACTGGGATTTGTACCCTTTCTACAACTCATACAAATGTCAAAAGTACTGAAAGTAAGTCATGCCCTTTGTTAATGTTCTCAACTGGATGTTTCTGAATTTACCTCTTTATCTCCAAGCGTTTCAAGCAGCAGAAGTAGTATTGTTTTGAAGTGCTCATCCCAAACACCAAAAGACTCTTCCTGAGTTAACTTCATGAGCTCATACAGGGCAGCCTTTCTTTCTTCAACTCTCTCATTATGGTTTGATAACTCTTTCAGTAGCTCTGCAACCAGATCAGAATGGTCCATGGGAGGCTCTGTCAAAAAGGAATGCACAAACACAATTATTGCATATAAATATTAGAGACTGTTGTACAACTAAAGGATACTTTCTAGTTTGACTTGCTCGCTTTTAAGCATACTTTTGGTTTTTTTCACACATTTGCAGGGAAGAATTACAGTTTGGCTACTACATCATCAGTGCAGCCAACATTGCTGAACAAGCTCACAATCCCCCCCAGACCCCTACAATGATACAGCAAAAGCCCTCTTGCAGGCTAGTCTACTGCAGGAGTTTTTAGGCTGGCAGTACCCACTAAGTACTCAGCATCCTTTTAAATCTGATCTATACACAAAGGGCTATCCTTCTCATATGACCCTTCCATTCAAGACAAAAAAATTTTTCTCTTTTTGTACTACAGAAGTGTTTGGACTTTTGTATGCCATGATTCCACAACAATAGCTATGTTGCTAAAACAAACAGGGGAGGAAAAAAAAGAGGTACAACAATGGTTCTTAGTACAAAAGAACTGAAATAAAGGCAAACCAGATCTGTTAGTCCCATAGATCCCCAAAACAATTCATTAAGAGATGGCTCTGGATTTTAGTTTTGATTAGAGAGGATTCCATGGCAATGGAAAAACACATTAGTAACACAACCTATATTTGTAAACACTGGACTGCAAACAGAGTGATCTGCAAACAGTCAAGAAACTTAAAAATGATCTTAATGAAAACTTGAGTATCAACTTAGTACCTTTATTCCATTATTGAGGCTCATTTAGCCTTTAAGAAAGGCAAGTACATAGCTTCCATCTTTGCGCTGAAACTTCTGGATAAATTAACAGAAACATGCCTTTTTGTAAGGCAAAAATTTGGAAGTTCTGGCATACAATGCAAATGCATTGCACCTTTCCTGAAATGACTGCTTGTATTAACTAACACATGAGATACATCAACTTCATCATACACTGAGAAACCAGAGCCCTTGAACATCCTGTATTACTATATTCAGTACTGTAACTTACAAATGCTGTACAAAGCACTTATACAAAAAACCCCAGTAGAAACTGAATACCACAGAATTAAATATCTCAATATCACACATCAGCTACTGTAAAAATTATGCTGATTTTGAACCCCACATTCCTACTTGCATTCTGTTTTGCATGAATAAACAGGAGCACCAACACCTGAAAGCAAACTACAAACACTTCTGCTGCCTCTGTATTAATGTGTGATTAATGTTTGACCAAAGGGCAGCCTTAAATTGCAGGTGAGTTATTATGTAAAGCAGATGAGCAGAATGGACAATCATTTTTATGGAAGCAAGAGCATTACTTTTACTGGCAGCACTATTACACTTGTTCTAACAAACTGTAAGGATGATAGCTATAGCAAATCCTATTTCAGGGAATGCATATTGGCACTTTGTTAGCAAAACTACTCTTACGTGTTTAAACGAAGTATTTTCATTGTGGTGTCATCTTAAATGTATGGACAGAAGGGTTAAAGAGAGGGGAAGGTAACAGCCAGGTCCTTGCAGGAGTAAGGGGAGGAAAGAGGCTCCAGTAGTGGACTACGTAACCGAAAAACATGAAGATAACCAAGAGGGATGTGCCTTTTCAGCTTGCCTTTCCATTCCTTTGTATGACTTAGCAGCCAGTATTTAATTTCCAAACATCCTCCAGATAAAAATGGAGAAGCATAAAAGAAGTCATGTTCAAAGTCTACTCTCAAAATTTCTTTTTCAGAAAGGAAAAAAACATAAACGAAGAGGAGCAGATGCAACTCCTTCATTTGAATAATTAAAATAGGCATTAGAGAGATAAATAATTGATGAAGATCAGCTCTTCTTGAACAAATCAAATAATATCCTTTTGACAGGATAAACACTGTAGGGGTTAAAAGGGAACATAAACATATGTCCTGAACTTAGGAAAGATTTTCCCACTGCCACTCACAACATCTTAATATAAAAGTTATGTGAACATGATGGCCAAAAAAGCAAACAAAGCACGTGCAAAACTTGATGAATCACTTGCAGGGTGACTAGATTATAAATGGCTTTCTATTAATCCAGAAGTATATGAGTGATGTCCTTGCTTGTATGTGTGCAGAACCTGGTCCTGTTGGATGCCTTTGTTAGTGCTATCAAAGGAATGTGGAGCCAACTCAGAAAATCTGTAGATGACATCACTTTAGGAGCAATCACAAACATTCTGGAGAATAGAGGAAGAACTGAAAATTATCATGTCAAATCAAAGGAATGGCCTGAAAGAAAAAAAAATGCCAAGTGTCAAGCCAAGACACAGAAGCAGAAATCTTAAGCCCATATACAAAGTGAGAGGTAAAAAGGAAGATGTTTGGAAAGTACAATCCATGGAAGTAAGCTGAAATAATTAAGCTTCTTTGGAGAAGAACACTGTTTTTTCGAACAGAGACTGTGTTTTTAAGGAGTCTGGAAGTGACTTAGAGAGCCAGGTTTCCCTATGCTTCAGATAAATAAGCATTTCCCTTGGGGGAAAAAAAACCAAAGTGCAAGTGGTTGGAAGATTTAGGCTGTTATTCTGAAAAACTTTTTCCTGTAAGAGAGGCAAAACACTCAAATATGAGTCATGTGAGACACACTGCAGCATCTCCTCCATGGAAAATTTTCAACTGCCAGACAAACCATCTGTGGAATACATGTTCCTGCCCCAGTGTTGTTGACAGGACTGTATGAGCAGCTAAGGTTTTCCCATCTATCCTTGTATTTCCATATCTTTCTGTCAGTAACGCTTAACAGGATAGCTGGGAATCCACTACTAACATAATTCTGTGTCAGGAATAAGCAGCAATTCTGTGGAGTTTCCAAAAACTGGTATCTAATGTCAAACAAGCCCTTCATGTTTATGGGAAAAGTAACTCGCAACAGAGGACTTGTAGGCACAAGGTATTTTGCCAAGTGTATCTTTTCTCTTGCAGACTTTGTGTAAAGAATCCCAGATGAAATTCTAAAAGCAACAGACAAATGACAGAGCATACATGATATAACTAAATACTAAGGGTGAACAACACAGGAATGAAAGCAAGTACTTCACCAAGAGCAGACCTAGATAATGACATTGCACTATTCTTCCAACCAGGAGAAACTAATACGGAATAGGGATGCTTCATTCCAGCCAGTCATCAGTTGTTACAAAACTGGATCATGCTGGCACAGCACATACTGCATCTGGTTTAATGCAATGCCCAAAAATAAGTTGCCAGAAGGTAGAAAGAGGCTTCTCCCATGTAAAAAAAGATCCCTTAATACGGAATCTCAAACATAACCTAGCTCTGTATGTGGATGGCAAATCTATTTAATTAAAAATATGTACATGACATGATTTGTAAAACTGTGCTTTTCCCTCCATCTTTTTCAGAAGATAATATTTGGCTACACTATATGCTTTTTCATGATATGTAAGAAAAAATAGAGAAAAATGCACCATACTTGGATTTGATTTTGATTTAATGCAAACGTAAAGCCAACTTATAGAATAGATGAATAAAACACCATGTCAAAAAATAATTTCGTTTTTCAACAGTATCTGTAACACATCTTTTGCAGAATGACAAAAGCAAAACAGGTAGAAAGAAGGGAGATGATTAGTCTGTCCCTTGCTATTAAGAAAGCGTTTACTTAAAAACTTTATCTATAGCTGAACAACAGTGTCTACCAGATTATGAGAAACACTATTTATTAAAATAATGATAGTGATTGCACTTTGAAACCTTCTGAACATACAATATAAAAAATTACCCAAAGATATAAGGAGAAATATCACAAAGAATATCTGGAAGCCTACAAAACAGCAGTCCACCTAGATTTACATGGGTTAGATGAACCACCTTTTGGGTAAAAAGCTGGTTTGTTTTGTTTCATTTAAAAAGAATGTTTAGTCAATAGAAAATACCAATGTCGTGTTTCAAATACAAATATATTACTAACAAAAGACTTAATCTTTCACCTAATTCCCAACCTGGTTTGATCCAGTTTTACTTCCTTATGGTAAATCTTTTCTCCACCCTCCCACTTCAAATTTCAATCATAAAACAATCTGATAAGTAAATTTCTACTGGCAATACTCATACAGGATGTGCTACCAGAATTATACAACACAGTTCAGCATTTCCTTAATTTCTACCCTTAATCTCTACAAATACCAGGTAATCCAACAATGTAACTCAAAGAGACGACTAAAAAATAAACTAATTCAAAATACAGCGTTTATAAAAACCTCTCAAAAAAGTGATACATATATTCCTAATAATAACTTCAGAAACTGAACTCCAAGATAGAAAATCTCATCAATTTTCTTCTAGCACAGAATGCAATCTGAATCTTACCATCAGGAAACTGCTCTGCATCATCATCAAACATGGCTTCTTTCAAAGCAGATTTATTAAATGGACTGATACCATCAGAATAATTGTAGGGGTTGTAATCTCGTGAGCGTGGTGAGGAGTGGGGAGGCATGGTGTTGAGTAATGACGTTTTGTTATCCAGAGCTGTCCGGCCTGTATCGCTCCCACCGCTTCCCACTCGCATGTCCACCATTCCAGAAGCACTGCAAATCTGCAGGAGAGGAAGCATCACACGAGCATGTAAAATACACTCCTACACCCTTCAATTAATTACAGCACTGACTCATTTATGTAGAAAAACTTAACAAATTTCAAAATGCTTACAAATTTCAAAGTAGCCGTCAAATAAGAAGTCTTAGTTCCCTAAACTTTGATTGCCTTAAAAAAACCAAACAAAAATAAACAAAAAAGGAAAAATACATTGTAAAAAAAAAAAAAAAATCAAAACCCAGAAACAGTTGTATTTTTTTACAAGTCTGATGCAAAATAATTAAAAACATGTTCAAAGATACCCATGCTGCAAGTTCAACAAATCTTAAACCCATCTTTTAAATCTTAAATCTTTTCTAAGTTCCATAGAAACAGGATTCTTAAATATTGCATAAAGCACTTAACAGCCTACAGGTTTTGTACACAATAAAATGAAATAAAACATGCAGAAAACCCTGTATTAGGGTGCAAACTTTTTAAAAGCTTTACTCCAGCTGTTTTCCAAGTTCACTGGTTTTTAAACTGCTAACATGTTAAACAGACAGTGCTACATAAAATCAGCATTTATATTTTCCAAATGTGGTTCAAGACTAGGAATGTAGTCTTCTAAAGCTCTGAAGTAATTCATGAGAAATGTCCAATCTAAGAAGAATATAAACCTCCTGAAACAGATGCTTTCTGTAATCAATCAGACACTGGCTTAGTTTGCTGATACCAACATGGACTGAGTTTAAATACTCACCGAATCGCCATCGTCCTTTTTAGCATCTCGTTTTACCGGCTCGTTCATATCTTCCTGACTACGAAAACTGAAATTCTGAATGGCTTCAGTGACTCCACGAAGAGAGCTGTAAATATCTTCAGAATTCATGTTTTCAGTGTCATAGTCAAATGCACTGTGAGCCACAGAGAAGGACAGAGGAATTTAATGGATTTATTTTGTGATTCTGTATCTTTAAACCACATTAGCAGGTTACTAGAGAGACTCAGCAAGTATTATTACAATTATTACTTTTCTTGAACTACATTAAGAAAGTTTTCTCTTCACAAAACTGCGTTAAGGTATGGCTTAATAAGTGTATTACCACTGACACAGAAAGGACTGGAAGTAGCTAAGGGAAAAGCTACATTAGGTACCAGCACCTGCCTGAAGAAAGAAATTTCTTTTGCTCTGTTTTACTCTGCTGAATGTGAAACAACTGGAATTTTTACACCATCCTCACATTCTGAGAAAAGTCCTAAAGTAAGGTGTGCTGATAAAACCCAACAGCAAGTTGACTGGTAAAAGCTAAATTACAAAGTCTACTTTGCCGACAACATCATTACTATAAAAAAAATTTGTAAACTATTACTTCTTCGGTCTCCCTAATAATAAATCTGGTTTTATGACCCAGTGTGCTGGTTTTGGCTGGAATAGACTTAACTTTTGTCATAGCTGGTATGGGATGATGCTTTAGATTTGTGCTGGAAACAGGGTTTTTAACATAGGGGTGACCCTTCACTGGAAGTAGTGAACTCCTTGTCTGTCTGTTATTTGCACATGCAGCTTTTGCTTTACCTAATTAATTGTCTTTATCTCAGTTTTCTCTCTTTCATATTCTGATTGTCCCCTGTATCCCACCACAGGGATATTGACTGGCTGTGTGATGCTTAGTTGTCAACTGGGGTTAAACCACGACAGCAGATGACATATAATAACACTTGTTAGAGAAGCACACTTTGGCTTGTTCTCTTGCTAATCCATTTGCATTCCAAGATGTACAGCCCTTTCCCACCTCAGGCCAGCATGTCACACCCTTTAGGGGGGCTGGGCAGTTCACTGTCATTCTATGGAGGAAGGGGGATTATTTCTGAGCATGTGCCATTTTGTGCAAAATTTTGCCCATTCTTTCATTGTTGGGGTTACATCTTTGGACAATGTGCTATAAGCCTTAGATATGGAATTTTAACACCTGCATTACCTTGGTGACAAAGTGTTCTGTGATGTATTGGTTGGGGAAGTGAGAGGACTTGACCAACTTGCTGGAGAGCGTGGAGTAGGTCTTGTTAAAGGACTTCCCATTGATCCCTGGAGGAGGAGAGGTGAGAAAAGATACTCCAGTAGGACTAAGAACTTCCTTTTTAACTTATTATATTCATTATTATATTTATTTTCTGGTGCCCAGAAACATTTAAAGAGTTTCAAGTAAATTCCTGGATTGTCTAACCCATTACTAATAACTTCCATCCTGTGTAACTTTGAAATTAGAAAGCACAAGATAAACTACTTTTAGGAAGCACATTCAAACCTATTAAGTCACTTGGGAGCAACACAGACTTAGAAACTGTAACTCTAGAGGAAAAATAAGGCATTCCATAAAGTGCTACTAAGATAGGATTCTACATAGTCACTTCAGAAAGAATAGTAACAGAAGTGTGGATACCTGACCACTGTTGCCTGTATTCCGGAGATGATTATGGAGAAGCTTTGTGGCTCCATCCTGAAATGTTTTTGGTAAAGCACCCAATAGCATTGTAAACTCTGGAGTGTTGAGTTCAAAAAGGGAAATCAGCACTGACTGTGCAGCCTACAAAAAGAAAACACAAACTGAAGACATTAATTACAGTTTCAAAGTAATTTTATCAGCAGAAGATGCTGTAATGAGTGGTAATCACAAAATGTGACTTAAGTCTTGATCAAGCTTGAATAAAAATGTTAACAGATGTGAACAAAAGCAATTCATATTTGCTGGTAAGCTGGAAACTCTGGTTTTGATAAATTCAGGCACACAACTATCATTGTAACAAGCAGTCTTTCAGAAATGTGCTTTTCAATCCCCCTAGCCCCACATTCTTACTCAGAAAAAAAAAATTAAGGAATTTGCAAAATGGCTTTAAGGGTTTGGGAAACTGAAAAAAAATAGAGAGAGAAACACCAGGGAGGAGCAAGCACGTGATCCTTTCTACTGAGTTCTGCAGGTGGTAATTACAGATGGTAACACATTTGCTTAAAAAGGACCAGTTAGCACTGTAGAAATTAAAATAAACCCAAGCAAACAAGATACCCTATTACAAGACCCTACAAGATACTTGTGATCACAGCACTTGATACTCCTTATAACTTACCCTACAGCCAAGCTATTTAGTTAACCTTGCCTCTCCTTCCTTTAACCTTTCTAAAAGGTAGGCAAACATAATGGGCAATGAAATTTAGCTGACTACATACTCCGAAGATGAAAACCGTGGAGTAGTTTGTACTGGATGTCACCTCCCATACTCTAAATTTAATCAGTTCATATTTACCATCACCTTCATCCTACAGCATGTTTTACATATGTTGGGGCGTTTTTTACCTCAATTAAAAAAATGAGCTCTCTCTACTGACAAAGCAACACAGTAAATTACACAATAGTTGGATTCCCTCTAGTACAGGAATTGTTGAATGAATGACTTAAGTAATGTTTGTACAGTCTAAGGAAGATTCACCAGATAGTGTAACAATCCTGACAATGTAGTAACTAAACTAACAAGGGCAAAGATGAACTGGAGGAAGCTCACCAGAATTAATTCTTTGCAGCAAAAGACTGGTTGTAAGATTAACCAACTAGGTGTAGTTTATACAGCTCACCATCAAGGTCTGCCATGCACTGGAGAGAACCAGTGCCTCATGCTAGACAGAATGATAGGCAGCTTGCTTAACCACCAATAAACTCCAAGCAAGCAGTTTAGAAAATTCTTTTAGACATTTATTTCCCTCCTTTTGCTTCCAGAGCAATGAACTGTAGCCTTTTTTAATTAAAAGTGGAAAGCCAAGGTATGAGCACACATACCAGCACACATCACAGTATTAAGTTTAATGACAAAAATCCTAGCATGTCAGACTGCCACAAATTATCTTTGCATACTCGTGACCGGTTGTTTTCTTTAACTTTTATTTCCTTCTCCCTTTGATAGCCTTCCCTTCAGGTGATCACCCTGAATGTCCTCTGCAATCCGTCTGATGTTTCTCTTGTCCTTGTTGATTTCAATGGTCAGTCTTTCTATCAAAATTGACACAAAACAAAACCAAGACAAACCCAGCAGCTGAGCAGAGGTTTGGGATTCACTACGTTCATTTTTCTGTCTGGTTAGCCAGTGTCCACTCTATTTAATACTGTGTCTATTTAAGCTGCTATTAGGAGAACACAATAGGCAGTTCAGAACTGTATTAGGATACAAACTGGTACCATCAAGTCTGCCCAAAATGAAGCTCAGCCTAAAGCTTCAAAATTGATACTGATGTGCAGAAGGTTTTCAATGCAATTATCTATTTTCTCATTTCCTTGCCAAAGAAACCCTGTATTTTAGACAATTTGGAGGTTTTTATTCTCCCCAGAATAAGGTCTCCCTGAGATGAAAATTCACTCACATTGAAATCATCTTTAAAAGAGTGAAATAAGATTAGAAATCCTTTTTCTTGGTTTTGCTTTATTCTTTTAAGATTTCTAAGGATAGATTCAAACTCTTTCCAGAAGCATTCTAATCTTAGAAGAAACCTAAGTTCTAAAACACTATTTTACCTTCCAGAAAAGTCCCATGCCACTGAACTACCGTAAAAGTGCCCAATTTCAGACTGATAAATTAGGATTTTTCATAATACTTAGCACTGGAAGTTTTTGCTAAGGAAAAAACCAAACCCATGAATTACACAGAAATTTCATACAAAAAGCCTTTAATTTAAAGAACTCACACTAAGTGCTATAAAGCTTATTAAACTAAATAAAATTTAAAAGCCTGAATAACTCTGTTGGCTTCTTATTGGCAAAATTTTATTCTCAAGAGTTAAAGGATTTTTGCAGTTAGTTGCCTCAAAGAGTTGTGCTATGGAAAGAAAAAATAAAATCCGAAAACTTACATAATTAAGGTGTTCCAGATGATTAAACTCACTGGCAACTCTTTCCATGATTCAGTTACTTATTGACATAAAAATGCTTATTAGAGTTATGAACCATCAGATAAGACAGCTTGCCACGTGTCTTAGTACTGAAACTTCACTGATTAAGAAGATAGGGCTGCTTCAATCCTCCTCCTGTTTTATGATCTTTTATGTTACCAGAGCATGATACCCAGTCAAGAAAAATCCATTGGGTGTAATCTATTACTGTTTTCTCAAACTCATGAAGTTATACAAGAAGCAAATAACTAAAACATTACCTCCAATATAAAAATTCGCTGATGTTTTTTTATTATGCATTACAAACATTCTAGATACCAAGAAGTTTTGTAAGTAATTTTTTTTGTTTTCTTCACATTACATTTTGTAAGACAGCTCTTACTATTCTCTCCTACATCCCTCTTAAAGGAAGTTGCTCTTTCCAGAAAATACAAAGCTGCCAAAACTCCAACTTAATTGAAAGTAGCAAAACAAACCTCAGCAATTGAATTGTTGCAGCTTTTCAAATTGCAGAAATAGACAGAAAGAGAGAGAAGTTAGTTTTCTGTGTCATAGACACTTACACTGAGGAACCATAAAATACGTATTTTTGCAGTGTTAACATGCTGGAAATGGCAGCTACAGAGCATTACCTGTAACCATCAGAACAACAGAACTCTATTCCATCAAAAAAATTAAAATATTTTTTGCCTTCTACAAATTGAACTACTGTTTAGAAACCTTTTCCAAAGACTGCACTAGTACATTTCTTATGGTTATTTAGTACCCCTGCTATATCAATGTAGCTCACAAATGTTAATTTTCACTTCACATCATTATGTGGAAAAGGGAGGTTTGCACTGGAAGTGCAGCATTACAAAAATAAGCCTATGATACTACCTTATCAAAGCACAAACTTTCTTTGTGCAAGGGTCAACAGCTATCTACCTACCTGTTGTTAAAAATAAAGGACTCTAGAAAATCCAGAGATTAGACTGAGTTTACTACCAAATTTACCAACTCACTCTGTTACAAATGTACTATTTAGAGTCTCAGGGGTGGTCTCTGAAGTAATATTAAAACTGTACAAAAAATGGCCACTAGAGATTTTAGTACTAGATAGTACTTGCAATGGAGAATGAGAAAATTATGAAACAGAATCTCAACATATTAACATGTATGAAAACACAACCATAACAGAGAGTTTCAAGATGTTAATTTAAAATTTTTACTTATATATCCTAATTACCCGGAATGTTTTGCAATTCTAAGGACACATTAACAAACGTACCTTCCTAACATCTGAGCTTTTAGGTTCTGTGGTCCAGGTGATGATTCGAGACACTGCTAACCTAGTTTCACTTGAATTTACAAAATCTCCTGGATCCATCTGTTGTGCAAGAGTTTCTATGTATTTTAGGATTGCAACTTTGACCTGCAAAGAGAAACAGAGTCAGGTGGACAACAAAAATGGTGTGCTGCAAGAACAACTGAGCTCACAGAGTAGTGTTCATTCCCTAAAATAATTTTTTCCAATTAAACTACATGTTTTCAGTATTAATATGAAGTTCTTTTTTTGCAGTAAAACAATTAACAAGTGGATTTAGCATTTAAAGAAGGAAGTTATTCCACAGATATTCAAATACTCATAGAAAGCTTACATTTCACTGCTAGCAAGTAAAAGACATGACTGCGTATGCAGAAGCTTGTATTTAAAAAAAAAAAAAGATTCATTCAGAATTATTAAGAAAGTTTTTCAAGTACTAAAATGAAAAATGAACATCATCTGATGAACCAATGATCACTTCTTACTAGCTCCTACCAGGTAGTTAACACAGTGCTTTTTCGTAAAACGTCAGGTTGAGCAGTCATAGTCTCTGGAAATAAGCCAGAGGCTTCCCATTAAATACTAAAAACGTATGGAACAGAATTTCTAGGAAAGGCTTAAGATGGGTCACTTGCACACTTTGTTTGAATGTATTTAGATGACAGAGACATGGATTTACCAGGAGGACAGAAAACCTCCTGTACTCCCTGATTTATCTGATCATTCTCTTACTCCAAGAGCTTGTTTTACTCCTTATGCAGAATCCCTGTTTTGTACAACCCAGACTGTGGCCTCTTTCTGGTTTCTCCAATAATGCACCACTGCACAGTTTTGGGCAAAGGGCTATTACGCCTGTGTATGTCTAAAATATTTACTTCCTCAGCTCCTACTGCCTCAGAGATTTGTCACCCAATCTGTCAACGAAAGTTGTGGACATTTATTTAGACCACCTATCAGATTTAGCTGCTTTTATTTCCACTAGTAATTATAGTGAACCAAAAATACCTACCAGGAGGGAGAGACCTATGTCCATCATAACCAGAGAGAAAACGAGTTCTGGGTGTATTTCTGGTTGTTCATGGCTTGTAGTACAACTGCTATGAGCAAAGCTATTTAAAATTTTCTCTTGGTCATGAAACTTGCAAGTTATTAAAGACTCAAGAAACACTTCCACACATATGAGGATTAATAATGAATACTTCATTTCCAAAGCAGCTGTTAAAGCTCAACTTCTCTGTAGTTATTCCAAGCAGCAGCTGAAGGCTTTCATCTTATGCAGATCAATATCCACAAATGTACACTATTTGCTAGCTATTTTCCAAGGAAAAAAACAAGCCATGAACATTCTCTGCAGCAAAAAACCTTGTGCCACATGGCTTTCCAAATTCAAAGCAATAGCTGACATTTCTAGATTACATAGGGAAACCATTGTGACACCACTACATTTGACTGTTGAGGATTTAAACAAATCTAATGTAGGACTTGAAAAGGTTGCTGTTAAGGACCGAACACTTAGAACACCCAGAGGCATTTCTCCCAATGAAGAGACTCTGAAGTACTGTATCTGAGAGAGCAGGATTATTTAGTGTTTAACTCCTTCCTGAGGAACTTGCACAGAGTTCTGCGAAAATGGAGGCACTCAGACAGAACAGCACTGAATAGAAGATGAATGGAGGGAGTTCTTACTAAGAGCTTTTCACAGTGAGACAAGATTCCCAAAGCTAAACTTGATAGCTATTTAGAAAAAAAGCATTTTTTACTAACTGCTTTTGAGATAAGAAATTCTGGAAGGGCTACACCTTTCTGTGATCAGTTACAATGAGCCAGTATTATTACAGATTAAAAACCCCACGTTGAAGTAAAACTCCATAAGAGCAGCAAGTCTACCTTAGAAGTATCTTTGCCAATATTTCCAGTAACTATGTACAGAGCTGAAATTTAGAAATAAAAAGGCTAACATCTATGATCGGTCTTCAACAATCCATTTAATCTTTCTGAGAGAAAAATTTTTGGACTGCAATGAAAGCATCTTAGAATTCTTACAATGAGTTTTTGCTGTTAAGTTGAAACCATTCTCTATGAAGTTGCTCAATACTGTCAACTTTCAGACTGCCACATCCCAGGCTTCTGTCTCTAAGTTACTGAATACTTAGGGACTGATTACATGTGCCATTATATAACCAAATGACTACAATATACACTAAATAAATTTTGGAAGTTACTCAGGGTTTTTTAAATTCAGAAATTTTAATATTGACTTAGGTAAAAAAAAAATCTTCTGACCAAATGTGGCAAAAACCTTTGTCAACAAATCAGCATTTTCAAAGCAAAGAAGTATTCAGAAACTTGAACTTTGGTCACAATGCTTAAAGTAACTCCTCACTGAGGCTGAGTTGATATGAAACCCAAGAAAAATGAAGTGATGACTGGAATATATTTCAGGACAATATCCATCCTTTGGAAACCGCATGTTTTGCACCTGCAAAAATAAGCTAAATAGATTACATCCCACCTGGAACATTTGACTCCTGTGCCCATCCAAACATTTGACCAAAACAGACACATACATCTGGTACCTCTAAACTCAAAGGAATTCACCACACCTAAGTGTAAAATGACTGCAGAAGTCTGACATATATAGCAGAGTACACTAAGCTGCATCCTCCATGGATGAGGTCAGTAGAATTCTATCTTCTCTATGGTTGGTCTTCTTACTGCCCAGCTATCCAAATCCACCTCTGTGGCCACTCTAAAAGCTCATGTACTATTGTCTGAGACTTAGCTGTCTTTCTAAGTGTAGGAATGACAATAACAGTTCACTGCAAAGGATGATTATTTACCACTATCAAGTGAAAACTAGAAGAAAAAGTCATTTGTAGAAGGTAATTGTTACACAGCTCAAATTTCTGATCTACCATCCCTCCTTCTATCTGACCATCTTTAGGGATTCTGAAAATCCCTTCTCTTTTTCCTGTCACAGCAAATGCTGTTTCTCACTATTCCTAAAAAAAAAACAAACCAACAACACCAAAACAATGAGATGAACATTTATCAAAGAACAAAATCTCAAGACTTCAAGAATTGGAGTAGTCCTCTAGGATTATCAATTATTCTGGGGGTTTTGATCACATTAATTATTCAATTGATTATATCAATTATTCTATCTGGGTGCACTGAAGATGGGATTTAGGCAAAAAACTCAATAAAGTGGATATTAAATAGATACTTCTGATCTGTGGGCAATAATGTTACTGTCTGAATCCTGAAGTTGTAGTTACCACACAAAAAGGAAGTAGGGGGCAGATTCCACTTTCTTCTCGAAAAAAAATCTTACCTTCTCTTAAACAGTTATATTAAATTTACTGTCCCAAAAATTCCTTCAAAGTACTCTTGATTTTGCTTCAAACTAACAGGTGTTCTTCTGTGGAGATAACTTTTACCGTCATCATTTCAGAATTCTCTCAAAATTATTTTCAGAATGTCTTCCCATCAAAGTGTTTCATATTTCATTCTAGGCCATTTAATAATCTTAAACTCAGTCCCAACTCAGTCTAGCAAGAGTGCATGTCTCATTCCAAATCTACACTCTCAGTTTTGAAATGTGCTTGGTACACTTTTAACAGCTACACACTACTGTATGGAAAAAGGAACACCTCAACCATCAAATTCACCTTCCTGAGGAGGAAAACCAAGTAAAATAAAACCAATCTTAATTTGTTCCAAGGATTCATTTAAACAACAAACTGATTTTTACTACCTCATTTGCTGTCTTCAATAAATGACAGCAGTCCCTTTTTAACACAGCTCTACGAAGCAACAGTGGTCAACGTATCAACTGTCCTCAAAAGCTTAAAAATGTAAGTTTTACTGTATCGTAGACAAAAAAGGCATATTCATTGACTTTAGGTTCAACATAACTCTGGAAAAGTCATATTCTTGTGCAGTATCAAACTGAGTAAAAATATTTCGTGCAGGGTAGAGCAGAAGATGCCAGTTATCATATGCTTGTTATTTCCCCATTCTCATCACTTATAAATCTTAGGATTTGATGCATTGTTCTAAAATCAACACTCTTTGGAACTGCAAATGTACTACAGAATATATTTTTACTTTCCAAATGTGCTGGCAGATCTATGGACTACAGATCCTTAGGTAAAAATGTGTGTAATTATAAAGCTACACACGGCTTTCAGAGAAGTAGAGTGCACCACAGAAAGAGCGGATTTTTAATATAGTAACTCAAGTTCACATTAATATTAGAATAATTTAAGATCGCTCAAGGCCTATCAGGCTGAACACTAAGAAAAAAAAGTATGGGAAATTACAAACATAAAATTAGAAAAGACTTGATAGAGTGAGTTTGCATAACCAGCTTGATGTTAGGCAGCCACATTTTTGTTGCTCATTTTTACTGCACTGTATTTTTATTAGATCTCTCTTGCAGCAAACATTTTCATACCAGTGTCATGTTTAAAACTGAATATCTGCATGCTTGAAGTTTCCCGCAAAGGTTAGTAGCAGCATACAATGCATTCAAATAAAAATTATTGGTAACACTGTAAGAGTTTCACATAGGGTTAAGAATAAAGACAGTAATTCAGACAAAAACCTTTGAGCTCCAAAAAGAGCGAAGCTGGTCCTGCAGTGCTGGCTTGACTGTCTGAAAGTTTATAAAAACAAAATCCACTAATTGAAAACCTTTTTCTTTTCTTTGTTTTTACACAAAACAAAAAAAACGATCCAAATTCAAAAATTACGACAAGCAGATTTCTATTAATGACGATTTCTGCTTGCAAAGCAAGCCTAAAAAGTCTTACCTTCAGACTAGGTGTTTGGGTCTGGTCAACAGTAAATCTCATTAGAATACTGAACTGAAGGTCATTTGGAAAAGATTCCCTGTAAACAAACAAAATAATGTTAAGTTACGTTAAATTTTTGTTAAAGAAATGTTGAGAGGCACTAAATAAACCCTCACCCTTCTTAGTAAAGATGATATTGCTACCAATTGCCACTGTATCTGACCTTCCAGAAACATTTACCTAGCACCTTAAGGACAAGATTTAAGAATTCCTGCTATGAAGCATTTATAGCTAGAACAGATAATGCAAGTAATGGGGAATGATATAATTATGATATGCTAGAATTCTGATTCTAAATCAGGCTACTAGAGAAGTCTGGGAAGAAGGAAGGGAAGATAGCAAATCCTATATTACCATAATTCCTTAAAAGTTAATGCTGACGCAGAATATTCCAGTGAAACTTTTACAACAAAATAAAGAAGTTCAAACACAATTTCTACATCAATGAACACAAGGCAAGACAGCAAACACACAGAGCTCAGATGCACATTTTGGAATCGGTAAGTAGCATGATATTAATTGTTCAGAACTGCACACTCAAACCCTTTCAGTTAAGAGTCATTTTATGAAACCAAAATGCTGAAGCAACAAGGCTTACTAAAGTTTCAAGATCTGCTATGAGCTGGGCACTTTTCCAAAAATCAAACAGCACACCAAAAAAAAAAAAAAAAAAATTAAAAAGAAAAAAAGGCAGCAAAACCCTTGGAAATCGCTAACTATGTTATTGTTACTTTTTTAAGAGCTAAATTACCTTGTGACATCAAGTGCCTTCTGAACTTTTGCTTGTACAGACCCAAGCAAATCAGCACCCATTTTCTTCAACAGCTGGGTCAGGAGTACAAACAGCCAGTCCTGCAGATCTTCTTTATGGACCTGGATGAAGTCGACCAGTGTCTCCAAAAACATACTGAACACCTAAAAGGCAGAAGAAGATGGAAAGAGGGTAGGATGGGGCAAAAGAGGAAACGACACTGACGTATGCCGAACTTACAAACGAAGAAAGCAGTAAGGGAATCAAGAGGCAGAGAAAGGCAGTGTTTTGCAGCCAAGCGGGAAAAAAAGAAAAAAAGAAAGGAAAAGAAAGAAATCTGCCTTGCTTTTTCACTGGATTTTGATATAAGAGTACATTGGAAATGTTAGCTGACTTCTGTAGAAGTTTGACAATTAGGTATTCCATGCAGTTTCGTCAAGAAAAGGAATGCTTACTGTGATGGCTGGCGCAACCTCAATTTTTCCAGTAAAAATAAAACTTAATTTTTTACCCTTTCAAGCTCTATTATTAAGTTGATTTGTCATATTTCTCAGAGACTACAAAAACACTTTCTTTTTAAAATCAAAAAAACTGCGACAATTCTTTAGCAAAATATTAATTGTAAATATCTGCATTACTAAATACTGCAAAATCATGACAGCTGACCAATTCCTTTACATAAAATACTTGTGGAACAGAGCAGGCTTCTTCTACTATTGCAGGTATCCCAACACAAAATTATTCACCACAGTAGGGGAAAAAAGCCACAATTGATTTCAGATTGGCAGATGTTTAAAACACAGAAGAACTTTTGGTTTTTAGAAAACACAGTATCTTCTTTACAACAAATAATGTTGAAAAGGCTGCATTAGGTAAAAATAAAAACAAAACCAAAAGAACCCAACCCATGTATTTTTCTATCGGACTCACACCAGGAAGAAGGGCTTTTTCAAGGGAAGGGGTCAAAGAGGGTGTGACAAATAGGTAACTGGGTTTAAAGAGCTCTTTTAATATATCTGACTCATTTTAAGTTTTTTCCAGACCTAAGAGTGAAATCAGGATGTATACACTCTATACTTGTGTGGCCCACAGGTTTCCTGTTTCTCTGACAAGAAAAATGGGTGTTTGGACTGAAAAAGGTTCCTTCACAATACATGCTCCAGCTCCAGCACAGAGCTGGGTAGAGAAGTATTGCTGTGGTGCAAAGAGGGTTGGGCAGATACTGCCTCCTGAGAATTTACAACATGGGTGCAAGACTACAAGTGGCTGGTGCAGAGCAAGGGCTGGAACCTCACACCTGCCTGCAGCTGACCTGCCTTGTCATTAGGCCAAATTCTGCTGCTTTTGTGAGAGTGGAAAACCCCAAATTGTGATCACGTCCCACACACTAAGCCATGGAAGCAGACTTCTTCCAGAGCAGTGATGCAAGGAAGGGGGAGCTGGCGTGTGCTGCTGCATGCCTTCTTCACTGAGGAAATTCGATCACTTTTTGTGTTGATCATCAAGTCAGGGAAAGCAATTTCACTCTATAAAGTGGACGAAGTCCATACAAGCATCTCTTAAAGAAATGCCTCCAAATATACACTAGAAATAAAAAATAAATTCAGATTCATTTTATCAAGAAAGGTTGGACCAGATTATCCTTGAGGTTCACTTTTAACCAGGTATTTTATAATTCTTTCAGGATCTACTGGAGACTTGGGCAATTTTTTTAATAGATACCTCATATACTGAAAATCTGTGTTAGAAACAAAACAATACAAATCCCTACTCAATGTAAAGCCCATCAGGAACAGCTACTTTAATTAACTTCCATTTTGGGACAAATTATATTAAAAATTGGGGAAAAAATTTGCCAACTTTTGTACTGTCTGTGTAGATCTATAGTCAAGTCTGAGGTTTCAAAATTACCCTGCCAGTAGTTGGACAAGACTTCTATGTGCAGAACTGGAAACATCTTCTGTCTCAGACTAAACTGAAACAATACATAATTTTGTGGATTCACAAGCAGTAGCCACAGTAATAAGACAGAGGCAAAACCAAACCAATATGTACTTTCTGTACTGTAATATGAAGTCTTTGGTTTTCACAGCTCTAAAGTATGGGGAAAATATACTTAAGCAAACAAACAACTTCTGGTGCTAAAGATTACACTCTGTGTGTGTGGCAGTATCTCACAAAATCCTTCTACATAGCTCAGCAGAATTTAAACCTGCACCTTTTTCTTTGAGTTTGCAGACACTGACACATGGCTTTTCCATTAAAACATGGCAGGCCGAACAAACTGGTTACAAGCTCTGACTTGATGGAGTAATATGGACTTATGACACTTCAAACATGTAAAGTGGCTTAAACTGAAATCATTATACAGTGAATTATGATTCACTATGGCAAAAGTACACTGAAGATCCTGTGCTGACGTTTTCGCTGTTGAAAATACAAATAACTGAGGACTCAGCTTTGTGTTCAAGCTTTGCTTCATTTTAGATTTACCATAGAGAGTGTCTAGAGAAAAGTAAGTCGAGTAATTTTGTAGCATTTAAAAAAATTCTGAATATATTATTTTGTCTCAGCATGAAGAATTTAAGAAGGCTGAAAGAGCATTTAAGATAAAGGATGAATTTGGAATGGAAAATGGAACTCAACTGCCTATATGTTGAAGAATGTATGTGGATACCGCAAAAATTGCGGTTTCCATTTTTATGATGCAAACTAAAATTCTGACATCAACCATCTAAAGTTGAAGTTCACAATAATTTGACAGTGGAAAAAAATAAACAGATATGGAAATAATTACAAGTGATCTATGTCTAAAGTGAATTATTTCAGATGTGCCAACCACCACAATATAAAGCAGGAATGCAAAACCAAACAATGTCAGTTAATTAGTAGATAAAGCACATCTTGAAACTTTACCATACATATCACTAATTGTTTATAGCATTTTATGATTGCAAAAGGCTTGACACTGCATGAACTCTTTGGGGAAGAAAAATAGAGAAAAGGGGTTAATTGCACATTCATGCAAGTAAGGTTAGGCTTCCAACAAATATCGAATCAACTTACTCTCTAAAGAGAGTTCCAACACAGGGGACAGCATGCAAAACGAAACAAAAACAGAACAAAACAAAACAAAACAACAAAAAAGGGAAAAAGATAAAAACACACAAATTAGTGGCTATCAATACAAAGTTCCTGTATGGAATATAAACCAAAATAAAACAAAAAAGGTACTTCAAAACTTTTATGACAAATTTAAGTAATTTTATTGGGATACCCAATGTAATTTTAAAATAAGCACTTGGCATGTCCATTAAGTCATTCTCCCATTTTCTCCTCCAAATATTATTACTCTCTTATTCTATGTAACTCCCTCCATTCAGATACCATGTTGTAAACCTTATAAAGCCCCAGGAAAGTGATGACAGAATAATTCCTACGACACTTGACTCTAAGATGAGATTTATGTAGACGTATGTGTGTGATTAAAAAAAAATAAATTACAGCTCACAAACTCTTAATACTTAAAGGGTTCTCTTCATAACATATTGATAACTATTAGTAGTTTTGCAACACCAAAAAGCAGACAAGGTTTCAGTGACTGAAACAGCTGTACCACAGGTTACAACACATGCCAAATTTTCAAACTGAAGTTACATTTTTTCGTATCACAGTGGCCAGTAAAGAGAACAATCAACTAGAACAAGTCAGTGTTTTAAGGCCTTATTTAAAAGCTAAAACTCTCTTCTGACATATACAACTAAAGTTTGGAACATTTTCATTATCTTTCCTTGGCTCCAATGCTACACAAAAATCTCCACAGTAGCTGTGACATTTTAATAATAATGCTACAATATTTATTACCACACAATAAGCACAATTAAACCAAGCTTCTATTAATAAATTGGTCATAATTAAAAAAGTAAATATTCCAGCAATATTTCAATATTTAATATTCGTTCCTCTGCTTTGACCTTTCTTTTTATGTAATGTTTTCTTCTTTTTAACTGCTTTGGCTTAGCTGTTTCTTCTGGATTTCTGCAGTATGTGATAAGCTTTATTAATATCACATTGCTGTCTGCAATGCAAGTTATTTCCAAAATACATTGTGTCACAGACAGCAGCTAAGTCACTTCTTCCAACAGGAAAAATAAGAGGACAGATGAACAGTAAGCTAACCTGTCAAAACCTCTCATCACTCTGAATTTAATTTTCCATTGCAGCAATAAGGAAGAATTAAATATATGCAAAATATATTGCATAATCATAGCAGTTTTTCAGAATTCTTCTGGGAAAAGTAAATACTTCTGAAATAAGACCATGTTATTAATTTATCTTTATAATTTTATCAATTCTGAAATATGGACACAAAGTGGGACATGTTATACTCAACATAAATACCACTTTTTCCTAATAAGCCCATAATTAAATATAAAGTTATGTAATTGTTTTACTTTATTACATTTATTAGGCTCCTTACTTACCTGCATTCCTTCTGCTAGGAGAAATTGCGACATTTAATCAAGTTGCACTAGTAACCCACCTCCCGCAAAACTGTAAAAATACTATCATGCAAAGTAACTCACTTAGAAAGATTTTAATGATCTTAGAAAACAGAAGCATTGTTTTCCTTGTTATGTCATCTATATTGAGTCTTTACCTAAGTAAAACTGAATAAAACATCACATTTTCTTTTATACCAAAGTATAGTCTCCTTATGGAATAGTAAAAAAATGATGTAAAAATTATTCACCAGTCTCAACTGCCAGCCCTATCAACGAAATTCATGGAAGACATCATAAGTTACGATAATACAAAATAATAAATAAGTACACATTTGACATAGTTCATCTGATTATGTATGACTCAGTCAGACAACTCTACTTGTAACTTAAATTACTGCAGAGCCTTTTTTTCTAATTGAAAGAAAATCTATCCTTGTGTTGAAGTGGCCTCCGGAAACAACAACTTCTTAAAACCACAGATTTTTGAGCACAAACTGATGAATTACTTCAATAAATTTTATATGACATTAACCTTCACTTTATTTCCATGATCCTGCAAAAAAGGGAGAAAATTATCTTGTTCAAAACTCCAAATTAAACTAATTGAACTATGATACCATTAACTACTTTTGCTTGTGAAATTTTACATATGCAAATATCACTGACATAATTTACCATAACTGCCTTTCTTTTAATTTATGTTTTCAGACATGTACTGAAAATAAGAAAAACCTACACATACCTTACTGTGAGGATCAGCAAACATCCTTGTGAAGATCTCACACAATCTTTTCAATTCAACACGACTGTCAAAAGACAGCAACACATTAGTCAACTCCCTTGCTAGTTCTGCTAGAACACTGATGCATAGGAATCAGTGAAATCAACGGTAAATATTGAATCAAATAACCTATTAAATTAAGCAGAGGAGACAGTTTTGTTCAGGACATGGGTAAAAATGTAATAGCTTTCATCTAAAATGAGACTTTAAACCTATAAATGTCCCTTTAAACTGTCTCATGTATTATACCATACTTTTGTAAGAGTAGATACTGAAAAAGTGTACTTAGTAATGAATAGTATACAATTTCTTCTGAATAAATACCCCCAAAATTATAGTAATAAAATAAAAAAAGGCTTTCCATTCATAGTAGATGGAAGCAGGTTATAAACCTTCTGTATCGCAACAATTCTCAATTTTGAATTCCCTACATCCACTCTAGTAGTCAGAAGTGAGAAAAACTTCCTTGTTCCTTTCCCCATCTTAACTCACACCCTGCCTCCCAACAACATGGAAACAAGATGTTATCCTACCTTAGGGTTCTCTGGTTCTTTAGCAAGTTCTGCAGGCCTAGGAGGCCTTCTTTCCTCTCTGACCAGTTGGTGCTGGCACAGCGGTTCAGGACTTCAGCCACGTCTTCTGTCTGCCTCATGTAGGTCGGTATACTCCCGTTCCTGGAGCTGTAGGACCTTTCTGAACAGGCACTTGATGCATCACTGTTGGCATCATCATCTGAGTACATGCCATATGACTCATATCTTCTTCGTACGGGCTTCTTCTGTTGTACAGAGACACCCCAGATCAGCACTGATTCTCAAAGAGATAACACAGCACACCCATAATGGGTCAAAAGACCAACAGTTTAGATAACAGTGTGACCCCTACTGCCTGGAGTGACAAATGGCTCCAACCACTCAGCAGGTCAAACCAAGTTAATGGAAATATTTTGAAGTATAGCTTACATAGTATTCCAAATATAAACCCAAAGCAAACACAGAGAAAACATACATTTGATGAAACATTTAACAAAGGTCTTCTTTCAAGAACCCGTAAAATTGCATAATAGGGTGACAAAAGACTGTTGCAAGTTAGTTATTTCATTTCATAGCTTTATGTTACAGAATTTAAGAATCAGAGGTCTACACATACTTTGACATTTTAACTCATTTTGTATCAAACATGTTAATAGCAAAATATTAAACTATTGAAGAAGAAAAATAGTTTCTATACCTTAGTCCGTATGTCTCCTAAGAGCTGTTAGCAGTAAATTATTGAAAAGAAACAGAAATTGAGAACAGGAAGGTAAGGCATAGCAGCACTGTGAGTAATAAACTCCCTGCCACTGGACAACGTATAGTCTTACTGTAAATCTTGTTCTTAGCTCTCTGTGTCTGATTAGCATATCACACATAGTCAAGAAGTAGTTCGCTAAGCTTCCATTTCCAGGAAAATATTACCTATCATGGGCGGGTTGGTCACAAAGACTTCTCTGTCAAAATCTTTGTGTCTAATGCAGTGATATTTGAGCATGAACACAATTAACACGTGCAGTCAATTGTTACTTAAGTACAAAACCTTGATTTTAACTATTTGTTTAACTTTAATATCTAAATTTTGTCATTGCAACCATTACAGTCAATGTTCTACAAAAAAACTGATTACATAATGCAAAATCCCAAATCCCCTAAAACAAAAAACAAGCCAACAAAACAAAACACAAGATACCAAAGGTCAGAGGGGAAAAAATAAAAGCTATTTATCCTAAAATGAAAAAACCATGCACTTCTTCAAAACAGCTCTTGCCATTCAAACTTTGGAGCTGAAGTTAGCATTCAAAAATTCAGTTTTGTTACATACTCAAAGAAGTAGAAGTAAAAGTGATTGTTTTCCCCTTGATTACCACTGCCATTTGCACAGGGTTCTCATTTTTAACCAAGGAATAACTTAAGGGATATCACAATACTACTCACAAATTAATCAATACAAGAGGCAACAAGCAGACTTATTGTCAACAGAACAAGCATACACACGTGTAAGAGAATAACTGAAGGGAAAAATCACAGTGATGGTAAGTGTTTTGGAAAAGAGACACCATAAGGGAAAAAAAAAAGATTTTTCAATAAATGAATCTGAAATGCCAAGGAGAGTAAATGACTAAAGTAAATGACATAAAAATGTGGAAAGATTCCCATTATTGCTGTATTTTATACAGCAATATTCAAAACAGATCTTAGGCAGAAGACTGACACCTCTTTGGCTTCACTACTACTAAAACTGGTCAAGTATTTTTCATAAAATAAAAAAGAGTAACACAATCAGGAGTATTTTTATTTTTATATTACATATGTCAGGACTCTACATTCTGCCTGTTAAAAATACCATTATGAGTGTGAATGTTCAGTCTATGATAAAACAATAAGGGTGTTTATACCAGATTTCCATCTAAATGGAGCTATTTTTACAGGACAACCTGTACCACTTAAGAGCATGGCAAGGAACCAGGCATGCAAGTACTACAATAATAGAATGTTGCGGTTCTTGATCCTTCTTTGTAATGTCAAACTCTAGTTAAAGTAGACAAACTGATTTTCCTCTAACATTTCTACCAGCATTCATGGTATTTTGGATCCAGGTAATGCAAACCAGTTTATCTGATAAAGCTTTATTGCTTCACCACAGCAGGACACATTGAATCCTCAAGAGCAGTCATTGGAAACATGACTTTCTCCTCATCTTCTATTCCTTCTACATAATTTGCCCAGCAAAATTGAAAAGTAGGAGGCTGCTAAAAGTACTAAAGGTACTCTTCATGAAGCATCTGTGTGGAGAGGACTACAGTACAGGCTTTCCAGTTACAGCCAGAAAATTTCCATGTTCCATGGACTATTTTTCTATTGTTCCCTATCCCAAAATCCAGACTGACTTCCAGTTTACAAACCAGCATTCACCATTAATGTTGAAAACTTTTTCTAAGTTTGTAATAACAGAAAGGGGAAAATGCACTCAACTTCACCATGACCTCTTAGGCAAGATTTCAGAGATATTCTGATCTCTATGCAAGTGAAGGCACACACATTTTAAACTAATATGTCAAGAGAAAAGTACTAACCAAGAAATCAATAGTCATACTAAGAATATAACAGAGTTCTTCAGATTTTGAATTTTTGTTTCTCTCTATTCAGTTATATCTGACTGTAATTTAGAGTCTAATTTGTAGTTTTTTACTATCTTTCAATATAACAGTTTTTCTTAAACCAGTGAAATAACAATTTCTTTAAGGTTTTCTGGTAACTAGAAAACACGTACTTACAAGTATTTAATGATATTCAAATAGCATACAATAATTGATAAAAATGTATCTGATTCATAGCATCAGTGTTTTAAATTAACCAGGGATTTCAGCTGGCTGATGTAAACTCAACCCACAAGTTTTCTGGTTTTTACCCTCCTGATTCTCTCTCTGACATAAGTGGTGGGGGAGAGACAGAGTGGCTGTTTGGGCTTGGCTACCCAGACATCACTTTCTCTCCTCAGCATTGATCTCACCTGCCATCAGGCAGAAAAACTTTAAATAGCACCCAGGTTTCTGGTAAGCAGAGAGCTTTAGCTTCATCATTCCCAGCTCTAACAAGCCTTCATCCTATCCTGAAGTTTTTCTGGCTGTTGTGAGAAACTGCTGGTTAGTTCTACCAGCTCAAGTGGCTCCTTGGGCCACTCCAACACAACAGTCCAAGACTGCTCCCTGTTTGCCATGAATAAAAGCACACTTCTTAAGAGTTAAAACTTCTCTAGGGAATGAAAATTCCAATACTTGCAGCTCCAGTAATTCAGTTTTTTGGTTTTTTTTTTTCCCCAAAAGCCAATAAAACAATAAACGACAAGTTCTTCTGCATGCTTAATGTACAGGAACCAAACACTTAAAGAGCCTGTAACCTACACAAGGTAGGTGTGAGATTCTTACCAAAGCATCTGCTACTGCCTCTTCCACATCAGAACCTGTGTTCAGAACTCGCATAGCACTGACTGAGGACGACAATCTACTCGACTGACTAATTCCAAAGCCAGTACCTGTTACAACAACAAAAATAAATATAAAGAATTCCATCAGAACAGAAAGTTGGGATGTAATAATCACATTCACTTATAAAAACCCAAGCAGAAGAAAAGCATTTGCTTAATGTTTTTAATAAATTATGTAGTGGATAAAAAAACCCCCATTTTCATTCCGAAGTCTTTAGTGCAACAGACAAAAGTAAGAATTTAAGTGAAAAGCCAGTCACCTACAAACACTCTGTTCCAACTCACATGGAAAAAAAACCCCTACAAAACAATGGTTTTATTTGAAAGAAATTCTGCTTTTTAAAAAAATTAGTGTCTTCTTCATTTTGGGTTTTTGTTTTCATTCAGAAAGAAAGCAAATACAAAAAGAAGGCTATTGAGACTGTTGATTAGAAAACTACATGCATAAAGAATGCTCTACAAATACTAAAAAAATGGAAAACTAAAAAAGGTTCTTCTGCAAGTAAAAATACGTTGTTAAGGAAAAAAGATTAACATTGGAGGATGAGGGTGGAGACAAAATCTAGCAACATAAACACATATATCTGGATTATTAAAACCACAAAACTCAAATTAATATAAATAATGCTTTCTAAAACTGAACTATGAGAACAACCAAGTGGGTGGGGAGAAAATAATCCAGGATGACTGCATAGATGACAGCAAAGGGTACTCATCCTTCACCTGTGGCCCCATAAGCATCAGGAGCGTAGAGGGCACCAGTAGATCTGGAGTGATGTCTGGAAGCTGCAATAACAGGATTAAATAAACCCTATCTATGACCATGGAATCAAATGCTGCAATAGCTGCTCAGATGAATAAGAGAATATTTATCAAAAGATTCAGCTTAAGCACAAGAAACTGAGTATTAAACAGAAGCAAAAATCATCAGAGAAGTTCTTTGATTATACCAAATGTGATTATATAGGTTTATGTACATTGGATATTTCATGCATAATTTCTTTTTAATTTACAAGATTAAGAGCAGGGTAAAAGCAAGTATGTTTAAGTTCAAAGAAGAAAAGGTGCACAGACACACATGCACACACTCACACACAAACAGAATCATCAGAAATACCTAAGAAGTTATCAGTGCACTGGTCTTGCCTTGTGGCCTTAAATAAATTCTGCGTGGTCAAGTCAGAGCCAGAGCTCACATTATCTGCAAGAAGTGCCTCCTGCACAAACCTTTGCTGTACTGGCAGCTGACAATTTGTACACACTTGAATTCTTGCCTACGTTGCAGACAAGTCAACCTCAGTAAAAGCTCACCACTACGTAAATGAAAGTTAAAATCATCCAATTATAGTTAAAAGTTTAACATAAGCCAGCCAATGCAACTAATAATTCACATACTTACTGTTTTATTTAAATAAATAAAATGTGAAATTAAACGTGTTAATTACTATAGCTTATTAAGATTCTTTAAAGTTATGGAAACTGAAAATCCTTAAGGATTTCTGAGTACCCCACTCCTTTTGGCACTTGTATAAAACTGGTTTTTTTAGTGATTCTGAAGAAATTGACTCACTTGTATAAAACTGGTTTTTTAGTGATTCTGAAGAAAATAAGAAGTATTTTCCTTCTTAAAACAAGCAGTTTTTAAATTAAATTTGTTTTTAAACAATTCAACTCTTTTCTTCAGTTCACTTAAGTGAAAATTTTATTGCCACATAAATGACAGTTTCAACTTGAACCCGAATGTCCATCCACAGTGGCAAAACCCCCAGATAAAATCTTATGATTTAATAAATAACTGTAAATGCAAATATTTTACTCCTTCTAGATATATAAAGTAGCATAACAGAAACCAAATCAAATTAATGATCCTTTTCTCTGATTAACAAAGACCATTCAAGAGTCTGTTTTGAATCACATAATGGTGACATGGACCAAAGGACATTTTGGGAAGGACCTTTTAACCTGAGAGCACTTCCACAACGACCCTAAGTCCTGTAAAGATCCCAGAAACAACACTGTGTCTTTCCACATTAAGTTCTTTACTCCTTACATAAGGTACAGTAATATACTTTATTTTTAACTAACCCTACATGAAGATGTTTTGCTAGGGCATTTTAGTTTGGAATTAATGCTTCACGGAATACTTGGTTCTTTAGAAAATGTGTCTCAGCATAGAAAAGAAGACAGGACTGAGGATGTCACAACACACACATGACAGCTGGCAGCTCTAAATACAAGCATTAATGGGATAAACCTTCCCCTTACTTTCCATCAATGAGCCCTGAACATTAAAGGTTCAACTGAAAACTAAAAATTCAAACTTTAGGCAAGAAACTTGAAACGACTCTTGCCCTTACATACATTTGAAATGTGCTGGACAAGTTTTTAAGAGAGTGAAAGAAAGCACTATATACTGGGTGAAACATACCTCATTCCAAAACATATTTTCAAGAATTGCAGAAATTGTCAAGTATTTACTTTTGCTGTTGCATTTTTTAAAGGATGAATCAAAATAAGACTTTAAATGGACTCACAATAAGATGATTTCTTAGCTAAAATATGGATGTTATACTAGTCTGATATCTAATATTGACTATATTTAGCAATAGTAGATACCTCTATATAAATTACAAATCACCTTCTTCTTAATGGCTCTTATCTCCCAGTTTATAACATTACACTGAGATGTGAGATTACATAAACACTTCATACCAATGTATACAGTGAAGCAATTATGTAGCATTTAGGTCATTTTATACCCTAAAGGGGGATAAAATCCTTTTTATTTTATTTGTGTTCATAAGCAAAAATTTCTGTGCTGACAATGAGAGGCAATACAACTTATACTCCCCTCTTCATCCTCATGTCAAAATGCCTTTAGCTACACAGAGATGAATTTGCCTTATTTCATCTTTCACTTGTACCAACAAAACACAGAATGACATTTTAAATCATTCAAATAAAAAGTAATACTAAAAAGAAGCTTCATTTATTCCCAGTATAATTTCCTTTTTTTTTTTTAACCAATGCTGGATTCCTATACATGTTACTTTGCATTCTCTGTGCTATCCGACAATTCCACCTGTTTTACTAGTATAGGTACTTGTTTTGATATCTGAATTATAAAACTGAACTACATAAATAAGAATACAACCTCCAGTGGCATCTATCCCAGCAACACATCTCATGGTATTACCTAATACAGACTTCTTAAGATAGCAAGCATTCGACCAATTACAGAATGTAAATCTGATCCTGCATGCATGCAATTCAAATGGAGCTGCAAGGCAGCAAAAGAAGCACAAAGAGTTCTGGAAAATACCCTTGTTTTTAAAAGATCAGTAAGTACATGTGTACTTCAATACGATCTTACAGCTGTGTTTTACAAAAAAAGATACAGGTTCCTAATGGATCCTGCTTAACATCTACTTTTAGTATAATTTCCCAGTTAAACAGCATCTGGGCAAACTAGCATTAGCTACTGAAACAGCTTTCATTCAATTAATCTGTACTATCCCAATAAAACCATGGCTGGCAGGAAGCCCTAACAAACCACAACATATGTCCAGTGCTAATTAGCAGTACAATTGGGTGCCTAAATTTGAGATAGAAACCAGAGATTTACTATTTTCAGACTATGTTTAACAGCTAGTATTATAAAGTCCTTAACTGTAAGCTACACTGAACAAACCAAATATGAAGGATACATAATGAAGACTATTTCAGATAAAGGTAACACCAAAAAGAAATCTATTTCAGATTCAACTGCACAGAGAGAGTTTGGTGCTACCAAACAAGAAAAAAAAAAAAAACAAACCAACCCCAAACCCTAATCCACAATCCCAATTTGTAGAAGCACTTCAATCAACATTTACTAAAAACCTTGATAAAGATACATGGAGATGAAAACTTTCCCTAATCCTTAACCAACATGTTAAGGAAATTATAACTGACATCTCAGAAACAAATTGACAACCTTGCAAAACCTTGCCATTTGTGTCAGACCAACAAGCTGCTGATCATATAGCTAAGGGGACATAATTAAGTGTATTTTCTCCTTACACACTAAAATAATTCATTGACCAGGTAGAAAACTTTGAGCAACAGCTGACCCTGCATTCAAGTACCCAAGCAATGAGTGCTGCAAAGAAAAGAGAAACACGTAATCTCCAAACCCAGGAGTGCCTTTCCAAAAAGGCATCTAGACACTCTGCATCCCATACCTTTCTAGACTTGGTACTTCAGACTAAGCCTAGCAAAGCCTGTATTTCTGCTGTGTGCAGCCCATTCACACATTGGTCAATTCTCCATCGGGGTAAGTGGGGGAGAGCCAAAGGAAGGGAGAACACGGTGGCCAGCTACAAGCTAAATGGAGGAGGCACGGATTCGTTAGGCGCACGTAACGAAGGGCAGGGACAGCCATGCACGACAAGGGCTGCGGGTACTTACCGAGGGGCGGGAAAGAGCGGACAGGGCTCGTGTCCCTGCTACTTTCACGGCTGGCCTCCCTGCTGCAGCCCTGACTCACACTAGGCCGAGGAATGCGGCTGCCTCGCGCTAGTATGATTCAGGGTGCAAACAAACAGCGGCACAGAAGGGAGAAGACATAAGAAAAGTTGCGGTTTTAATGCAATTCTGTTTTGCAGTAAGATTAAAGACGCATTTCTAAGAAAAGACATTGATGATTATGTTGTATTTTAAGTAATAACTTTTACAGACTTTCTTGTTTGTGCTGGATTAGTCTAAGTGTAGCCAGTTCAACGACATTATTTCTTGGTAAATTTGCATCTTAAACTGTGCTAACTCTTTACAGAATGGTTGAAAGACCCTTTGGAAAGGATGGAGAAAAAACAAGCAACACTGAGTAATGATTCGTGCTCAAGATCAAGTTAATCAACAGTAGCACCAATGGAAAACCCCACAGCTTTCTGAAAAAGGAAAATAAAAAATTATGCGGCTAAGATAAAAATCAAAAATACAAAGGAAGTACAGCATCAATACCATAAAATCAACAGATGTTTATTAATAATACTGTTTGCAATAAGGTATAATTGAATTATACTGTGAGGCTGAAGACACGTAGCTTTCATTTTAGCATCATAGCATTTACACATGTGCACACACGTACATGGAAGACATGAAGTAATGAAGAACATATTTTCAAAATGGTATCACACTTTCATTCAAAGGATATGGCTACTTTGGGTGTGAAGTGAAAAAAGAGAAGGAAGAAAGGGAGGTGAGGAAAAGAACAACTACAGCATTCTGACAAGAAAAACCTCAAATTTCAGCTTCAGTTTGAAACTCTCTTGTATATCAATAACTAGTCTCAGAAAACAGCCACATTCTAGGATGCATTCTATTTTTTCATCCACCTATAACTAAATACCAGCTGTAGACATCCAGCACTTAAAGTAAGAAGGGCTATAAAGAAACCAAGAGTTATTTGGTGATTCTTACCTACTGACAACCTAGAAGGACTAGCTTCTCTACTGCATCCCTGACTTCGTGGGATTTTGCTCCGTTTTTGTGCTGCTGCAGGGTTCACCAACACTCTCTGAACTCCTGTGTTCATAGTGGAAAGTGTGGTTGTTGTCAAAACTCTTCCAGGAGACCCAGATCTACTGCCAGCTGAAGGTAGAATGAATAAATATTAGTAGCAGTACAGTCGACAAATAATCATGGTTAAAAAGAAAATAATAGCTGAAGTTAGTAGGCAGGTGGTGGTAGATTGAAATGATCAGGAAAAACTTACAATGTAAACACATGAAATAGAAGGCCTTGGTCTGAGTTCTTACAGTACTGCATACAAGGTAGTTTAAATTACTGATGCAAGGAAGCACTTGACATGGTATTTAGCACTATATAAGAAACCACAGTTAATATTTCTGGACTTCGTCAAGAGTTCCATAGTCCCTAAAATGAACGCTGCTGTATTCATTTTTTTAAAGCTATGTGGTCTCACTAATCACATTTGCTATTAATAAAGAAAAACAAACCTGTCAGAAAGCTAAAGAGAACAACTTTAAACTAGGATTTCATAATTATCTCAGCTCTTCCAATGCAACCAATGTTATAATTAAAAAATGTGATTTTCCTAACATTTCAACTCTTCTCCCTTGCTTTAAAAGCATGGGGTTTTCAAGCACTTTTCTGACATTAACTAAAATGTGACTGAAGACATTTAAAGTACTCATGTACATTTCTGTGGAGGTTACTCCACTCCAAATTACAGAAAGTCTTCAATTAGTTTTAAACAAGCTAAAAAACTGATTAAGACATATTTAAGTGTCTTAAATTTCTGTTAATTAAAATTTTATATTACAAAATACAACAGATGTTGAAGGTACTGTATCACTACCAGAAACTGAGGTCACTTATCTTTAATTTTGATATTTCAGTTACAGAACATTAAAGTTCTAAGTTCTTAACAAAGACTTCATTCTTCCTAGCTGTAACTGATTTATATCACCAACTGATGTTATTATATTGTTTCCAGCTGTAGAATTCAAGAAATATGACCAAATAAAAAACAAAAATAATTTCAACCAGAGACTAATTACATACAGATTTGAACCCTTCATTAATCTTTAAAATACAATCAGGTAACTGTATGACCACAGTGATGCTATCAGATTTACAAATGACATGCAACTTTGCAAGTGAATTTCATGGCTTACTTCTCATGAGGCACACTGAAAACAAGATACAACTTGACTAAAGCTTGATTATATGGGATAAGAAACAAAATCCCAAACAAAATGGGTGGAAGAGATAAATCTAAAAAAATGCACCATGCATATACTTTCAGATTCATTGTTTGAATTCAAACTTGAAATGATTATTTAGCAAAATCCCTTTTCCAAACTATGGACCTATTCAGCAGAAATTATAAATTAAGTATTATACAGCCTGGAAAAAAAAACAAGCACAACTTCTATAGCAACAGAAGAATAAGCAAACCTAAAAAACTGCTGTGATGTGCAAAAATTAGGGGTTTGACAGTTTCTTTGTATCAGGATATTTCAACTTAGACCTGATATCACTATACTTTCTTCCTGTTTTGTATCTTTTTAAAACAACAAAAATATTGTAGATTTCACTGTGCTGCAGACTTGTGCATTTTCTTCAACAGATGACAAATCTGAAAAAACTTACTCAGAATATTCAGAAGAAATGCAACCTCCTGCTCTAATATTTCATTTGATCTTTCTATAGTCTGACCTGCAAAGCATACTGCTGCAGCATAAGTTAACTGAATGCAGCTAAATAGCCTGAAAATAGTATGCTAGTAACAGCATTGGCATACTTTTGTCAGTATTACCACTACCAGCAGATGTAAGAGAGGTGAATGATGAAAGTAAGATTACCAAGGCACTATTCCAAAAGGGCAAACCCTTCCCATCTCTCCTGCTTTCTACATAAGGATTACACCCAATTAAGTTACACGCAGCGTATGGAAAAAGAGCCAGCCAGAATTTCTGCTGAATAGGGTCCTGAAATGAGGTATGTCAAACAGGCGATCAAACAATGATGTGTACACGAATTCTGTAGACTCTTACCACCAATGGGGTTAGCAGACTGTGATCCTGAACAAGTGTAAAGGCAGGATTAGGGTAGGGATTTATAATCCATGAAGAGGGAGGGAGCAGAGCAGATTAAAAAATGAATGGTAAATGGAAATAAGAAAGCTTTAGTCATTTCACACAGGAAAAAAAGCCACAAGGGGGTTATGATAAAGCAGTGCTATTAAGTAGCTTCCACAATTGAAGAATTAAACTCAGATGCTATGTACAAAGCAGATGAAGCAAAGCTGCACAAGCAAATTACAATTCTTCAGCTTTCTAATCAACAACTCAACACTGAAGAATTAAATTTCAATTAAGCATGAAACTGTGTAGCCTGCGTATTACTTGAAAAGAATATTACATTGCCAAAAAGGCTCAAGAAGTTCAACAGCTGAACAAAAATTACACACAAGATCAAAACTTTGTTGTTTGAGACACAACAGTAAAGGAATTGAGCTGCAGGTGCGGTGGATGACCAAAACAAAAAACCAAATTCACAATGGCACAACTGAAAAGACTTGCATAGAATTTTTCATTTTCCTCTTTAAAATAATCTTGAGTATAAAAGGAAGAATTTGTTTCCATTCAGAAATTCTCTGAATGTTGATTGCAATGCAATTTTAGCAGACCCTGTTGAATTACCTGGCAAGCAAACTGGAATGAAGAGGAAAAAAATGTAACCATTTTTTTCCATAGGTAAGAATAAAATAGTGAGGCATTCACTTTATGTTAATTTAAAAATAGAGGAGTAAAGGGCTTTAAAAACCCTAAAAAAATATTTTTTGTAATAGCATTCAAATTTGCAAGTCTTTCATAAAATGATTTTTGAACAAAAGATAGCTGTAACCCAAAAATTAACAAAAGCATCTGCGCTACAGTGGTTTTAAAAAAAATAATAGCTTAAATCTAATATGAAGCTATGCTCTCATTATATAAGGTGGGGAACTAAAACAATCCCCTGTATGGAAACATTAAGTATCACGCTTCACACAATGCTGTGAAAATTTTCAGTCACATAAAGAAGCATCACCCAAATAGCTGGCATACAGTGCCTGAGAATTCTCCTTCGCCTGTCCATTTGTATTTGCCCTGTTTATCTTCCTTAAAACGTCTCAGAATTCTTGTTCTCCCCCACTGACAGGTTATAATGAGCTATTTGAAGCAATTGCTTCTGGACAGAAATTGTAATAAACAGCTGTAAAGATGCATTCATGCATTTAATTTTCACACATCATCACATGAAGTCAGATCTAGTTATCTCAATATCAATTTATATCTTTAGACATCAATACTGTGTAAAAATGAAAAAAAATCCCTGTCATTATTAGTAAAAAAACTGGAAAGGCTTAATTTTGCTTCTCTGGATATACAGTTACTTAATGTTATATGAGAGTGATCATCACTAAAGTATTATATTGCTACCTAAATTTACCCCCTCCCCCAGACATTTATCAAACATCTTCACTTTTTAAGAATTTACCCAATCTATTCAAAGTACAGAAGTATTTTAAAAAAGCTTAATTCCAAACTTTCCTATACTAAGGAAAAAACTCTTAAGACACTGCTTATAGCTTTTCACAGAGGGGAAAAAGGGATTTAGAAGGGACTTTACCTTCCCTCCCTCTTAAATTATTCACATATTCTTTGCTTATGGTACAGTATAGCCATGTGTAAAAAAAGTTTTGCGGAACTTTTGTCCCAGCCAATCATGACTCATTTTCAGGCTCTCATTTCACAAACACTTCTGGGATTAGAGCATTGTCAGAGCTCTTAAGGGAACTTCTTCTATTGAGTTTTAGTATGCTACATTTATCTGTTCACATTGTTTGAAAGCTTTATTTCAGAAAACCTGCAAACCCTGGATCAGGTTTGATCCAACTGTACTTGTTGGGAAATAAAATTATGCAAAAACTGAATGGCAAGTAGTCTAACAGGAAAAAAAACAACTACCTGCTTTGTTAACTTCTAAAATCATTCTATTTATGATTGATGCAGCAATTGCTATGAAGACAAATGCTTTTGCCATTAAACACATTATTCAAGGGTTTTATTAAAAAAAGTGGGTATGGTTAGGGATAGCAAAATAACTGTACCGAAAATTTTAAACCTGGTAAAATTTACGAGTTTAGAACATTAGATCTGACAATTTATACAAGTGGGAAGTTAATTATAATTTTATTGTGCATTTGTCTTCCTTTCACTAATTTAGTTGCATTTCACTTAACTGGACAAAGATAAGAATGTGAAAATGCCACAGAGCTTAGTCAGAAAATGTCTGTTGGAAACATCAGATGTGCGGATGAATTGCTGTAGGTCAGCCAGTGCCAAAGAGTGTGAGGTAATGAGGTCTTTTTAATTAATGACCAAGAGCTTGGCTAGATCGAAAACGTCACATCTGCTTTGGTTACTAAACATGCACAGAAAATTACTGTGGATTAGCTGACACACATTAAATTGCTTGGTTTAGCCCTTTGACTCAACACAAGCTAAGTACCTGATTGTAAAGGGAGGGGTTAGTATTTTTCCTTCAAGAGAAGAAGAGTTAAATAAAGGCAAGAGCTGTAATACAACAAAAGAACTTTATATATAAGAGCTACAGCAGTGCCTAGCTTAAAGTGAAAATGGGTATTTCTGGCTAAAAAAAGGCTTCTTTAAAAATGAAAAAATAGGTCCTGCAGGTAACAATGAGGATACCATTCACCCTATCCATTGTTCTCTGTTACTAGTCCATGTTTACTGGCCTTTCATGTTGGGGAAGTCAGAAAAGGGGGGAAAAGAATATTGAGAAGTTATAATTGAAGACAGAGTTTAAGGATAGATTTCACTTCCTGTTACATTATCTAATTTAATTGGCAAACTAAGACCTAACCTAGTCTTTTGTCCAGAGGAAAACAACATGAATCAAAAAAGCATGCAAATACCACTGACCCAAAACACTGAAAAAAATACCTTCATTTTGGTCTGGCGATGATGAACCTAAGGCACAGAACAACAACTCAGTATGTAGCTTTTTTTTTTTTTTAATTAACTTTGACTGTAGCCATTGGTCAATGAATATATGCTTAAGCATTTGGCCTCTTATCAGGTATAACTGATAAACAGAAAATACATACGCTGAGATTGTGACACCACTTTGGTTCTACTCCGTCCTCTGGAATCTGTTTTAGAATTTCCAATACCAACAGAAGGGGTCGACAGCTTTGATCTTATACGACCTGGGAAAGAAAAATGGCATTAAATCAGTTTTTCACAGTCAGGTAGGAAACAGAGCATCAGTAGGATTTACTAATATTTTCTTAAGTTTTTGCATATAAAAGAAGTGCAATGTAACTCAATTGGTGACAATTTGTTTGGGATAATTAGTAGAAATTTGAACACCTTGAGAAATTAAATAGCTGAGGAAGAAAAATATTTCTCCTCTGATGCTAAATGTTTCAGCAAACAACTTGCACATTACACCTTCAACACCCTGGACTGGTTAGCTAGTTCTTCCTTCCTATATATATATATGTTGATTACATTAAAAAAACATAATAAAATGGAATGCAAACAATAATGGTGCTGTATCACATACAGTCTTCTCATGATTACTTGAGCTTGTAATTCTATTTTTGCTGTCATAAAACTAGAGAATAGGATTCTGAGCTCTGTTCCTAACTTCACTTCTCTTTTTTTAGTGAAATCTATATACTAGCTTTTTTATTACTGAAGGTTCTACTCTTTTCCTGGCCCTGGTCTTACAGATTTCTACAGGATTTCCCAAGCCCTCGGGATAATTCTGCAAACACTAAATACATTAAAGTACTTCTCATGACAACATGATATAAAGAAATACTACTCTCCCCAATACATAGAAAAGCTAAGCAAGAGAGAAATTAAGTATCTACAAATAAAACAAGATTTACTTTTCTCTAGAATGCCAAATGGCAGATGACAAATTCTTCTGGGATTGGTCAAACCTTTCTGCATGCGAGCCACGTTCCTCATAATATCCAGCTTACACAAAGAAATTACAAAAGAAAGGAAGACCCCAGTTGTCTGAATTATAGCTAACTGAAAGATCACTCATAAAAGAAATCAGTGGTGTTGTATACTACATTTCTTAAGTCAACCTCTCAAACAGAAAAATGAAATCAAAATCAAACTCATGCTAACCATAATTCTTCTGAGTTGCAAGAACAAATCCCAGAAAGTCTGTACAGGGTGGATCTAGCTCAACAAGCTCAACACTTTCAAACATAGCATAATTAAAATATTTTCTAGACATGCTGAGTCAATATTTGACCTAAAAGAATTAGGTACACAGACTGTTATTTAGTTCTAGCCTCTTTAGGCTTTCCAGAGCAGAATTTGGAGACCAACCAAGTTAATATTATTCATCCAAGTAGAGGGAATAGCCATAGATGAGAGTCTATAAGAAGAGAATCAGGATAAAGGAGATTATTCACTAAACTATTAGAAAACAATAGGCTTAGCAAGAATAGTTAGATTAACCAGTCCAAACTCTACTAGTTATCCCCGTGCAATGGCAATGTTTTCCCAGAGTGCTGTGAGACTGCAAGGCATGTAACTGAATTCAGAATTTGGCCCAAAACCTAGGAATACAGAGTGCCACTATTTCAATACTATGTTAAAATATCACCTGGAACCTGCTTCAGTTTTATCATTGTAAAAAAACCCAGTTTGTGTCTGTGAGTTAAATGAACTGTTAACTTATCTGGAGTCTCTGTATCCGTTCACTAATGGCAGGTTTAAATGTTAATAACAGATTGAAAATTAGCTTCCATGTCTCAGAGATGAATAGTAGCACCTGCTTCCCAGAGCATGAACACACCTGATGATAAATTCTGTGACAAGATTTGCTTGAAAAAACAAACAAAATTATAAAGAACCCTGTATTTTCACAGTAGAAATGTTAAGCAATGATATGTAAGACTGCAGATGAGTAATTGAGAATTAAAATAAAAGCAAAAGAATTTTAAAAACAAGTATTAGATGCATAAGCTGTTAGCCTGTAAGCCCATAACTGTTATGAACCTCCACAAAGCCCGAGAAACACCAAGTTCTACTTTTAAAGCTTCATTTGTATCAATGAAAATATGAAGCTGAAAATATTAGCTAATCTAACAAAGTAGTTTCTTACCATCTTCAGAAGCTGTTCCTAAACAGAAAAAATAATAAAATACATGATATTCCAAACAATACTATGTCATTCAAATTTCTTTTTGAGATTAATCTTGGGAATCTTGACAAATTTTATCAAGTCAAGAGAGCTAAAGCTTTTATCTTGCAACTCCATAACTGAAGTCAAATTATCAAGAAAATATTCATACTACACTGATAGTGATTTACAAGGACACAATGTGCATGATTGCCTTCCAAACCAGAAAAAGTTCAATCGAAAAAAATTACATCTATGAGATCAGTCAACAAAATTACATATACAGATCAAAACAAACATTAAAAATACTGTAATGCAAGCTCTTCTGAAAATATGAAACATACTACTATACATAACCTCAGTGAAAAACACAGAGACAGTGTCTCCCACACTGGACAGTGATAATTTGACAGGAATTGCCAGCAAGGAGGGCTTGTCTGAATTAAGCCTGTGATTACGCTGAAGATACACATGCACAAGATCAAGTCTTGCTCAGAGACAGAAGGAATATGAGCTTGCTGAAATCACATCACACTTGGACAAGTAGGCCAAGCTTAACAAGGCTTGACTTTTGACCACGTGAGAGTCAGACAAGCCTTTCTCCCATCAGTACTAGGAACTGACGGGATGCTGAATCATCAGCAGTACTTCCTTCAAGTTCCTTTGAAATGCATCTGATTACAGAATAAAATATATACTAGTAATGATAAATATATTAAGTGCTTCTAAAAGAGGCACATTTTTATTTTTACTCTCTACCATTTCTGCCTTCCAACAGAACTACAATGATGAAAACATCTGTTAGTGTCTTCGGCTAGCCTCAACTTAGTTAGATTTGCTGGGACCGTTTTCTCATGCTACAATATCTTCACAGAACCATTTTTAAAAACCGCCTCTAGAAAAATAGTTCAATGTATATTTAAATGCTTTTTCACAAAAATCAGTTACAGTAATACATACGTAGAAATGCCTTAGAGTTTTCCAGATAAAATTTGCCAGTTTGCAAAAACTTGAAACCAAACAAAAAACCAAACCCTCCAAACCCTGAGCTACTCCTCCAAATCCAATATTCTTGCAGAGCTGGATCTCGGAAGGCAGATTCTATGCAATACCTAAGACAGGCTAACAGACAGCTGCTCCTCAAAGGGGTAGTTCTGTTTCTCTTCCCTCTCAGCCTTGTGCTACCCATCCGGTCTGGATGGCTAAAGGGTCACTGGCAGCTCCAAAAACTAAATAACAGAGTATCAGTCGCTTTTATGAAATCAGTTTTATGGAGTTTTTTTACCGACAGTAATCAATAAAGGAGTATCACAAGGTGCTAACAAAAGAAGAGATAAAAAATACGTGGAAAAGGTTAGTGGGAAAAAGAAAAGTGATTAGTTCCTCCTGGTGGTGGTTAGATCAGAACAGCAGTATCAGACAACTACAGCTGGACAGCTAAACTGTGTTCACTCCATCTTGCAGATCATATCTAGAAATAGCCTCTAGAACAAACACCTACTTTGTTACTCTGATCAATTGTATAGCAATTCCCTTGCTGGTTTTAAACAGAAATGTGCAACATATCATTAGCTGTGACTTCTGGTCAGAACAAAAGAAAATGCCTAACTGGCCCTAAGAACCTTTATTTCTGGTGACAATGTCCAAAGAGCAAGATTTGCTATAAATGACAGCTATAGACAAAGCCTACTAGAGCTACCCTAAGGAAATGTAACATGGAAATAAGCAATACAGACTCTACTATCTTGTACAAACACTCCTCATTTTATTCAACTAGTCTTGACTAGTCTTCAGTGCTCAAAATCAGCTTCAATTCTTTCAAGAACCATCTGTGTTTTGAAATTATTCAGGATTCTGGTTTAGAGATCTACCTCTTTTCATTTCTATGAGGTACATTTGCTTCCAATAAACTACTCATTCCTCCAAACATGCACAGTTAATAAATATGCGATGCAAAATATTAAGTAAGCAGCAAACTTATTAAGAGCTTGTTAAGTGTTCCCAAGCAATAAATTAGAACTACAATCACCAAGCAGTAGGCTGGGACTGTTACTTTATTATATGTGAAGCATTATTTGCACACACCTGAAACAGACAATTGCTATGAGAAGCTTGATGTTCAACTGCTTTGCAGTCCCTCCATGTGTTTGTAACAGAGTGAATTAAGACAAAGCAAGTGCTAAAACTTAGGTGGAATACTTGATAAGCTATTTTAACAGGTAGGCCTTCTTCACAAATGATACTTTAATAGAATTACATTGTACTACAGAATTTCCAGGCACTTAAAATTATGTAGCAAGGTCAAATTTTGATAAAGGAGATTTTTTTTGGTTTTTTCTTTTTTTATACTTCTGTGGTGAAGCACCTTCTGCTCTCCAACTGCTGTTCTACTAAGTCAAAAAAATTGACTTTACATGTAAAACTATAGAATAAACTGGAACTAGATTAATTTTAAAAACATGTATTTAACTAATTAAAAACAGCATGTAATAATTACAGAACTGCTCTGTAATTAACAGAGCTTCTTTTAAAAAAGAGGGGTAGTGTCAGATTTCTGATAACGTTTCTGTTGTTGATACAGACCAAACATTCACAAAACTGACAAATACAGCAGTAACACATATAATAAAAGACATCAAGATTACACAGGAGTTAATGGAAACAGCACAGTACTTCGTTAACGAACAGACAAATATATTAAACATAAATACTTTTACATAAAAGACACTTTGTTAGATATTTAATAGAATTAGAGGACAGACTAAATAATTTCTTACCATCCATCTTGTCAGAAGTATCCTCTTTGTTGAAAAAGCAGGCAAAGAAACATGGAAAACTTAGTGTGTTAGAATAAAGGTGTTCACAGCAGAGTCATAAAACATTAATTGAGGAAAATACATTAATATTAAATACAGCAGACGTGTTTATCTAATTAATGCATGTATAACCGACCTTAAGCAAAGTTGGTTTTGCTCAGTGCAAGGTACAAAATTACAAAACAGGGATAAGTACCCTGCACAGGGATATTGATTCTGTATTTCCCAGATTTGAGAAAACCCTTATTGGTAAAACATTTATAAATGGTTTCATTCTTGCTGCAAACAGTTACTGAAGCATTGGTACATATTTATATCATTACTGAACCACATGTTTATATTTCTTATGAAATTTGCTTCTGAGCATGAAGCCTCACCTGGGGTAAGGGACAGGAGGAAAAAAAATAGCACAATGAAGACAAAGGACAAATGAGAGAAAGTTTCACTCTGGTTTAAAAGTATTAAATATTTACCAGTTCAGTTGGAAGGTAGTGCATAAATATTCTGACAGTAACAATCAAAATTAAAATATTTAGCATGAGACATATACAATTACAGCTCAAGCCTCCTCAACAAGGACATTAATACTTAAGGATGTCAAAGATAGTAAACGTTTAAAATAACTAGAGAATATCCTCCTCCTTCTAGAATATTCTTTTAATAAACCATAAATAAACAAGAGTTCTTTTATTAATAATGAAAAGGGAAGAGATGGGTGAACACAATTATGGATTTCTATGCTTATAACCTTCTGAGCTTTAAATTTGGTAGCTGTGTAAGCAAAAGGTGGATGTTTTTCTGCAAGCCAGGCAGAAAACAAATTCAAGCTCTAGGAGACAATGTCATTTATTTTGGTAATGACTGCAACACCTAGAGGAAGTGGAAAGCATTATGGAAATAAAATAACATGGCCTAGGCCTTTTCGGACCATGGTCAGCATTAGCTTGATAGTTCTGTCATTTAACTTTCCATATTTGGGCTACTATAAATAAGTCCTTTAAAATGAACAGAGGAAAGAACTTTACAGATTAGCCCATTTTCTGACACATGGCACTTGCTTGGATTTGCACTCCATTCATTTTAAGATTACCATTTGAAAACTAAGAGTAAACAACATTTTGAAGCTAATCCACAACAACCAAGGGTCACACTACCTATGTGGTATGCATCATTCAAATTACCTTACCACAGTCAAAAAACTGTTAGGAGACTGAGCCAAGATCACTGAAGTACTACTGCTTTCATGTGACTGCAACAGTTGCAGTCTCCTTGGTCTCCTTGACTACCACTGCCCTTTCACTGTCTGCACCAGGATTTGACTTTTACAGTACTTTGCCAGTATTACATTATTTTGTCATTTTAAATGACCATCACACTGTTCTCCACATGTGACTGAATCTGCTAGCAAGGTACAGCTTTCCAGCAACCCAAATCCTTCAAACAAATAGGACCTAGACTTAGTGCTTATTATTCCTCTCCCCCATCCTCACTCATCCAATCAATAAATTACAAAGAGAATAAGCTATTTCCTTATTTTCCCACATAAATTCTCCACTGTTTACTTCACTGGAAACCTCTGTGACCTTCTCAACCCTTGCTTACAAAATTCTTTCAAAATTCATGCTTACAAAATTCATTCTTCATATGAATCAGATAATGCTTAAAACATTCAAAAAGCAAACCAATACTCCAGTCAAGAGCTAATTTTCTGCGGAAGTCTTAAGACAATACGGTCCCTTCATTTGAGCAGCATAAAGGAGACATTAACAGAGCAGGATGTCTCTGTTTTCCATTTGACTTTTCCCTGTCACCATGCTCTGCACCATTTTCACTTCTCCAAATGCCAGCTCTGTCTGAGGTTCAAAATATGTTTTGTTGCACATCAAACACACCAGGCGATACTCTGATCTTGGAAAATAACCATCCCACATATTTCAGGCATTTAGGCATTAAGTTAGGAGGAACCAACAGTTCCAGAATTATAAAATAGTTTGAGATGGAAGGGACCTTAAATATCACCAAGTTCCAACCCCCTTACCATGGGGAGGAACACCTTCCACTGGAGTGGTTTGCTGCAAGCCTGATCCAGCCTAGTCTTGAACACTGTCAGTAATGGGGCATCCAAAATTTCCCTGGGGAACCACCAGTGTATCCCCTCCACCAAACAGCCTCATGTTGGTGTCCACCTGCGACCCAGCAGGTTCTGCTGCTCCCTCTGTGGGCACCAGAGGGAGCCCACATCTGAAACCGATATTCCAAGTACCAAGGATTCCCTTAAAGTTGGGATTGCTCACTCTTGAAATTAACACTAAAACCAATGCCGTCCAGAGCATTTCAAGCACTGATGACAAAAAAAAACACAACTAATTTTAGACAGCTTTTAACTCAGGTTTTGATTTTAAAAAGCACAACCAAAACCTTCGCAAAGCATTGCCTACATGTAGGCTAACATCTACCCAAACACAATGCACATCAGAAGAACGATACAGTTTCCTTGTCTCTTGTGATCGCCTATGGCCATACTAACATTAGAACACGTTAGCTGTTGGTGATCTAGCTGGTACAAAAGCTGAGAAGAAAAAAAGTTTTGTGAACACTGAACCTCTCTTCCCCCACTGTTATCCCTACAACACAGAAAAGCTAAAAATTTAGAAAAAAATATGTTCATAGTCCTTTACCACTGTCATTTAGTGGATGTTTGAGCACCTACACCACCACCATCACCACCACTATCAAATACTCTTCTGCACTCTTACCACTTGCAGCACTTCCTAACAGCAAATATCAATGGAGACTGTCAGCTAGGGTAAAGCATACACATAGTTCCATCAATGTCCTTAGGAAGAAATTATTAACTCAATGTAGTAAGTTATTGCATAAAACATTTCTCTATTTCATGAAGAAGCCACTTCTTACTGGCAGGGTATCTCTTCAGCACTCTCATAAAATATCTGAAGAGCAAGCTGAGAAAAATGGAAAATCAAGATTTCTCACACTCATTTCCCTGTTACTTTTAGAAACAAAAAAAGGCATCATCACCACGTGCAGTTAAGTAAAGATACCACTCCTTCCAACACTTAATTCTAGATTAAGACACTCAAAGAGCATAGTATGGACACACTCTTTGCATTGGCCTTCTTCCAGCACAAGAGACATAAAGCATCTTGGAAAGTTTGCAACTTACTTCAGAACACCCGCTCTTTCGCCACACTCCAGTGGCAACAATGATACTAACAACCATGACTGCTTTTCAAACACAGGAGTATTGCACTATAACTCTTTAACCTGTGAGAGCAGTGCAGGGGTGCTTCCCTTACCTAGGGAGGCATAGGAGCCTGGGGGCAGCCCGGCTGCCGAGAGGCGCCCAGCTCCAGCTGTCTGTCCGGCAGCATGGCGCGCCTTGGCACCCGCGGCAGCGTTCACATCGATGTCACTGCGAGACCTCTGCAGGGTCCCTGGGCTCGGGACGCCCTTGCTGCTGCCTGAAACTGTCAGAAAAGGGCAACAAAAAGAAAAGGAGTTGATATTGAATAAAATTAATGATATTTAAAAGGTTAACATCTACTACTACTGCAGCGTGCTTGCAAGAAAGCACAAAAACCTAGGTAAAAAAGCTTAAATTAGTATTAAACCAAGAATTACTGAGCAAGCAAACTAGACCTGGCCTTGCTATGAACTGCATATAAAGGACAGTTTGTTTTACAGTAGTATTTATCTTCCTTCAACATGAAATTTCAGCATTATTTAATGCAAACTAACTGTTCCCACTTTAGCACAAATGACACGATTCTGAACCTTTGTGTGGTTATTACATTATTGAATGATACACAAATGTAAGAAAATTCATATTCTTCCTTGAGATACTGAAGGAAGAAGATATTCCCACACTTCAGCTAAAGTAAAGCCACAGACAGGTGAGCTGAAAGTGTACGCTGAAATACTTTAGGGTCTAATCTTTCCCTTCCTGTTATTTACTGAATTTTAACTATTCACTTAATTTTAACTACTGTTTAAGGTCTTCTAAACTTGATTCTCCTGATTAGTTTTAGTATCCACTCTTAATTACAATCCATTTTAAAAGCAGCTCAATGATTTACTCTCAAGGAGTTACTAAGACATTATGGGAAAAGACACTGAAGTTATTAAATTTCAAAAAACTAAACATAATTAAACTTTTTGAATTACAAATATGTCACTTGGCTGTTTTTTTTACATTATTTTCTTAGAAAGAGCAACAGCTACATGGGATCAGATGAAAGACACAGTGAGTCTTTAATTTCCAATTGCCATAAGCCTAATCATTAACAGACCAAAGAATAACTTTTTGTCTCTTTGAGGGTGACAGTTCCATGACAAAACCCTGGGACAGATGATCAATTAATACTGAATTATGTCTTATACTTAAACAATTGAAAACGTGAAGTGAGTGTGAGGCAATCTTAGCTTCAGTGACAACTATTATTTATCTTGGAAACAGGCCAAATGCTGATACAGTCAAATTTTAAGCTGCATTTAGAACCTTTAATTCAAAGAACATAAAGAATAACTATGAACTGCACTATTACATTACTACCACCTTACCTCTGCCTGCAAGACTTGCTGGGCTGGCTGCAGACCATTTAGATGATAGAGGCCGACTGAAAAAAAGTCAATAAATCCAGTAAGCCTCATGTATCAGATGCAAAAGTCAAAAATAAAACAGAGGAAAAAAACCATTTCTGTTCTTTTCTCCCCTTCAGCGTTCTCAGCATGTTTTAAAGATAAATACTTTAAACAGAGAATGATAAGAAAACTAGAATTATCTCATTTTTTGTATTTTATACAATTACAAGTTTATCACAAAGCATTAATCCTTCAGCTATTGACAGGCACACTTTTCTAACAAAGTTCAGGCATTCCAGACTTGGTCACAGAAACATTTACGGTGGTCAGTATGAGGTTTTAACGACAGGGCTGATCTTACAAATCAGCCATCAAACAAGAACAGTGGGAGCTACCCAAAAAGCTTTATTTGTGAAAGTCATTATATGAAGTGGTGTCTGCAGTAACAAGAAAAACAGGTGTCCCAACTCTTAAGCCTCATCCACTCCCAGATGTCTCAAGAATTAAGTTATAAATTTAAAAAATGAAATGCTGATGTTTCCAAGCAGCTAGACTCTATTTCCCCTGTTGGAATGTAGAGGTTCCTGTAACTTATAAAAGGAGAAAAATCCCATGGTTTTTCCTCTATGTTTTGTCTTCATTTCCTTTTCACTGCAAAAACGAGTAGCTACTGAAGCACAATCTTTCAGTCTAGTCAAGTTTAATTGTGAGCCTATCCTTTGGACTGGTTTGGAAGGGTAAAATGCAGTCAGAGAGACCAGGGAAAAGAAAAAGACTGGTAGAAGAAAACATAATAGCCTATTCATTGGTTGAATATCTGACAGGGAAAGTTTGTATCTGATGAAATAGTTGAGTCAAATCACAAACCAGTCTGTGTCTCAGCTTTAGTAAAAATAATTCCTGTAAATTTGAACTGAAAAGCGAGAAAAGAGATGCTTCATACTGTGTATTTACCCCAGTTATCAGCTCAGGAGCTCAGCAGGAACACAGAGGTTAGCACCGTTACCTAAATCCTCACAGAACAACATGTGTTTACAGCTTATTCTGAATAAACCTGCTTTTCTAACATCACTAACTTGTTTTGAAGCTACTTTGTCTCAAGTAAGGTGAGAAGGCTGAGGTAGAGCTCCTGGGTGCATCCTGACCTTACAAATTGCTCCAAACAGAAGCCCAAGACAACTGCCACAATCTGTTGCAATTGACATTTTATGTAAGCAGTTTCAGACAGGTAGGCATAAGTCACCACCTTTGTCTCTCATTCCTCCATCTTCTCTAGAACAATTTTGGATTAATGATCTGTATGAGATGTGAGTTCAGATGGTCAAAGGTCACAGAGGATCAGACTTTTAGGAAAATCATAACCATGTTTCTTAATTTAGCCTATAATTAACCAGAAATCGAATTTTGGGTAGCAGAGTAAAAACAATCCATCTGAATGCAAAGTTAGTAATAAATCAATTAAAATTTCATGAATTTCCAGTATCATCACCTCTTCTGTTCATTTCTTTTTTTACTCCTCACTCTCTGTACTGTAGCACTTACACATCTTGCAATATGGGAAGCAACATTTGAAGATTTAAGAGTATTTTAAGATTTTAATTTCTCTGTAACTTAGTTTTTAACAGTATATTACCAGCAACTCATTAACAGCACTTTTATTTTCAGATAGAAACACATCCCATCTGAAACAACAAGAATATTTAATCTTTGAATAAACACCTGTGGAAAATGAAGTGCTAGCAATTGCTTGCATCACAGACAATTCGTTTTTAAACCATTTTTTATAATTACAAGTATCATAGGAAAGATAAGGTAAACCCCTGGTATTTAAGGCATTAGCCAAAAACCCCAAAAAAAGGGCAAAAAAAGAGGCAACTTTCAATATGCAAGAAGCAGTCTTTGCTTTCCAGTCAAAAGTGAGCAGACAAGCTCTCTGGTTTTGATAATAAAAAGCTGAAATACTTCAAGGAAGTTTTCTAGCATTTAAAGGCAAAAATCACCACATACTCCTACTTCACATTTCTGCTAAAAAGCCAGTAGATTTCTTTTGATATTGGTACCTAAGAAAATTTTAATTTATCCAGCTCAAGATTCTCCATGCATTTTAATACATCATTGACTGCAGCACAGACTCACTCTGTAATAACTGGCAGAGCTGCGAAATACTGCTAATACATATTCAGTACTGTGAAGACAGGGGAAGAAAAAAACCCAAACCAATCTCCAATCTGAATGAATCTGATTGTTGATGTTCCTTTTTCATGCTTGCCAGTGAAAAGAGATGAAAAAGGAGTTAACACCATTATAGCTTTCCTAGAACTGCTCAGCACATCAGAATGCCGGACATCAATATGAACCTTGAAGATATTTTGGTGCTTAAAGCAGCTGTTAAGGAATGAATGTATGAATATAGTGTGCCAAAATCCAGTTTAAGGCTGCCTGTACTTTTCACTTTGCTAGGGTAACACTGTCATATAGCAAAACACCATAGAAAAAAATTTTATTGAGAAAATTAGAAGTCACAAATTAAAACTGCAGCTTTTCTGTATTTAACAGGAATCTGGGTAATTTGCTTTTGAGAAACTGCTCAGAAACAATTAAGTGACCCTTACTTGAGGCTCTCCTGTGAGCTAGAGGATGACCTGTCTGACTGAGGGAGAGATGCTATACTACCAGAATTCTTCAAGTAGGTCTGAAGGCTTCTTTGATAGGGCGGCTCCAGAGAATTGTACAGAGTCTCAGCTTCACTAGGAAAGTGATTTCTAAGACCCAGATAAGCCCTGCAAAAAAGAATAACCACATGTAAATACTCATTATTTTCTTTAAAGGATAGAGTCAAGAAGCAAAGATTACAGAAAGAACCATGGATGGGAGTGAAAGGAACAGAGAGTATGTGAAGCACACAACAATGCTCATCAAGTCATGAAAGAAACCAGCTACATTGACTGAATGTATCTTTTCAAAATAACTTAAATCTATCCTCTGAATGTCTCATATTTACGTACCAGTTGTGTGGGGAAACAAAAGGAATTGTTTTCTGGCCTTCTCACTAGTCAAAGTGCTGCAGTTGTTTTAAGACTTTATTAATGGGAAGAGAATGATTATGCAGCAATACCAACCTTTCTAACTCTCCTTTCAGTGGAATCATAAAATGCTGTACCAACTGTATTGACTGACTCAGCCCTGAGAATGTCTTTTTCAAAAGAAACTAGGTAGTAATTCAGGACAGAAACGTCAGTTTTCCAACAAACTTGTATCCTCCTCTTGAGCCATGGATAGCAGCTCACCTTGCATTAGAGCCTTCTATCACTCATTCAGCACATGCAATTTTTCAGAACAAAATTAATCAAAACTCACTTTCTTGCCTCCACTCTTGCTTCGGCATCAGCGTCATGAATGCCCTTCTTGATTGTTTCAACCAAGACAGCAGCATGCCTAGAAGAAAGACATTCCTCATGCTATTTTGCTACTCCAAATTCTAAGCAGTAGCTTTACACTTCAATTAACATTTCACCAAGTAAAAAACAGCTGCAATGCTAGTTCTTTCCAAAATACGCAGTAAATAAATACATAAGCACACCGATGACATAACTGTATCTTCTGTAAAGGTTTAGGTCAGCTTACTCCTTCAATCTAAAAGGATTTTAATCTACTTTTATGACTTATGTCCACCTATCACACTTAAAAAGTTATTTAAAAATACCTTTTTCAAGATACCTGCCTTCCTGAAATGAAAAAACTATTTCCACTGTTATATAATGGTAAGAAAAGGGGAAAATCAAGACTGCAAGTTTTCATTCAGCTCTGAAAGCTTTTGGCATACAAGTTCTACACCTGAATACAAGTTCAACGAACACCAAAGTACCCATCAGAACACAAACTTGTGAAGATAAACAAATTTTAATTCAAGGTAAGATTTGGGCAGGAGGTTTGTTATTTGGGGGGTGAGGGAGAGGTGGTGGGTTTTGTGGGTTTGTTTAGACACTTTGGCATAAATGAAGTGATTTCCCCCTTACTCCCTTTCTCCGGAGCACCTTGGGGGACCAGAAATGTGACTGTGGAGCTGGATGAATTCTTCAGAGCCCTTTCTGGATGCCCTTGAGTCTCTTTGCTCTTACCCTGCGTTTACAGTGACCATCCTGCAGAATCGATGCATGTACTATTTTCCCATCTATCCAGAGAAGCCACAGTGTGCCCTTACTCATTACCACAAAAGCCTTACCAGCCTAAGCCCACCTGCCCTCTTTCACAGCAAACACACAAATGTCCTCCTTCCAGGAGAAAAGACAGATGCTTACCTGTGTATGCATTGCTCACAAGCAGGATAGGAGAGGCAGAGGGTAAGGAGAGGAAGCCACAGGAAGCCAAGGCTGGAACATACAGCTCTCCTTCCCCCTGGCACCTGAATGAGCCGCATGACCTGCTGTGCTAGAAAGGCTGTCTATGCCAGAAAGGCTGGCCAACACTGAACAACATAATCCAATTAAAGGATTCAACGACAATATTTCTGTCTTAAACTACATTAGCAGTTTATCTTAGGGGAAAAAAGTATACTGGCCCATACCTTTCCAGTGAATGTGTTTGCCACTCTTGTAGTAACAGGTCTAAAAATTCAAAGGAGCGCCTAAAAACACAGAACAAAAGTAATAATTAAATACTCATTTCTCTAATGCGCTTGTGGAATAAACACTAACTTGACTCTTTCCCCCTGAGGGAAATAAATGAAATAAAACTACATTTACTTGTCAAATAAGGGCATTGCTCACCCTAATGGAAAGTTAAAACATTCTGTATGTTAAGCAAACACGCAGGCTAACTAATCTTAAACTTCAAAATAATACATGTGGTTCAATTAATGGTGAGTCGTTCAAGTCATGTTGCTACACATACACTATGTTAACTGTATTAGTCCCAAAATAACAGACATAAATTATATGAGGTTGAAAAAATTGTGCAGAGTATAAAATCCTAATATAAAAAAATATTAAAGACACAACTTCTATCCCAAACACTATTTCTACCCTTCCATCTGTCACTACAAGACCATTAGCAGAGGGCTCTGCATATAGAAAGCACTGCAAAAGATTTTCTGGCACTATTTTAAGTTATGTAACTGTATTCATTATTAATTCGGGAATCCTGACAATTTAGCAAACCGCCATTAGCAAAAGGCATACTTTTAAACTATGTCTGAAGCTAGATCCTCACAAAAAATCAAACTGATACAGATTAGGGAGGTGTAGATAATTTTCAAACATGTAGTGAACTTGACAGCCTGAAACTATCACTTTTTCTGGTTATTCAGCATTTTTGACCTGTTCTGGAGGACAAACATGGATTTTATTCTGCCCAAATCCTTTGGACACCAGCAAGGCATGGCAAGAAACCCTGAAATGCTTTTCACTCTTACAACCAATCCAGTGGTTTGTCTTTCCAAAAGAATGAAAGCAGTATGGAGACAATGCCTCCACTGATCCTCACTGGATTCTGAACTGCAGTGCCAAAGCCACCTACAGGCTAATGTTCCTCAGTAAAGCCACAGCATATGGAGTAAAGCCCTGTGAACTGCTCTGCAGTCAAACTGAAGTTGTGGTAGGTCAGTACAATCTGGGCTGAGGTAACACTTGCTTTGGATGCAAAAGCAGCTTAGACTCAAAGAAAGTAATTCTGATGCTCAATTTGTTTCCTGCATACACACAGTAATACCACTTTCAGGACTAGTGTCGGTGCATTAACTGATTTGGTGCAGGAAAAAAACCAACCAATTTTCTCAAGAGCTAATCCAAGTGTTCAAGCATCATGTTCTTGGAGAAAGCAACATGCTGGAGATGTAGCTGAGCTGTTGAACGCGACAACACATGGATGCTCTGTGTCCTCAGGTAGCTGCCACTGTCTCAAGGCTGAAATTAATTTTTGAAGTTTACAGTTTACTGGATAACAGCTTTGTGTGTTCAGAGTTTATGACCATAAATCTTCTAATTGCTTAACTTTCAATATATGATAATCATATTTTAAAAAGCAACAGCTTTAATTATTTTCATTTATAATGTACTCACCTTCTAACTGCAACTGATTTTGAGGTACAGTTGCTTGTTATTAAAGGTATAAGTCGTGGCACATGAGTATGCTGACAAAAAAAGACAAAGCTGTTAATGAGAAAAGCATTCCTGAATTCTGAATTTGTACTGTACTAATTAATTCAAACAGAATTGACAACATAATAAAAACTGCAATAATTTAAAATGCTTACCAAAACTAAATCATAGAATACTATTAAATGAAAGACTGCTGTTAGCATGTGCATTGATTAAAGTTTTTTTTTTTTCCCAAAAGGTCAAGCAAAAACCACTTCCAGTGCCATCAACAATCACATCATGACATGGAATACTTTGCTGCCAAAAGTAATGTAAGAAGTTCAAATGTAGCTGTCTTCTCAAAGGAGTTGAAAGCTGATGCTATTTTAGTTTTTCCACAGGAAAAAAAAAATAGTGGATGTAGATGTCTTGAAAGTCAGGGTTAGACAGCAAAAAGTGAATCAATAAATATGAAAATATGGGCATTCTTACAAGGATCAGTTTGATTAGTACCACAAGGACCAAATTTCCTTTAATGCAAAATATGTCAATAAAGTAATAAAAGCATTGACATACAAGCAAGCTTATATATATAATCCATATGGAAACATTTGACGGGAGAAGGAAACTATTAAACTATGCATAAGATAAACTACATTAAACCCAAATGCATTACAGAATTCAGAATTACAGCTGCCTTACTTCAGCTTAACTACTTGTAGACACAAAGCATTATCATTTTAATTCCAAGAGTAATGTGGTTCAACAAATCTATTTTCAGTTAATTTCTTTAGTCCTTTCTTGATTAAATACCTAAACAGTCCCCAATACAGTGTGAAACAGTAGGCTAAATAAAAAAAAATCCAAGATCTTAAGAAGTCCAGTACTGAAGAATTCTTACTCTCATGTACCACAGCTGCAGGATATAAACACACAAATCACAAAAAAAGCAGAGATAATCATCAGCTCACAGAGTACTGCCAATTTTAGAATTAGGAAGGAATTAATCATAAATTCTGGAAGAGCCTAGCAGTTACTGATATACTTTTAAACACAGTTTTAGGGGGTTGTTTGTGTTTTGCATAGATTGTAAATTGAGAAGAGGCATATGACTTCCAGAAAGGGACAATGGGAAAATCGGGGGTAAAAAGTAAAGATTTTTACAGATGGAGAAACCTGCACATTCCAAGTCTTTGGAGCTATCGATGTTGTAATTTCTAGAAAGTGTTTTGCAAAGGAATCAAATCCTCAGGCTGGCTTTCATTCAGTTTTTAAGAAACCACATTTCCTCTGCTACTCCTCTGAGGACGTAATGATATGTACTTCCTCGCCAACCACCCTGAAGATCAGTTGATAAATCTGAATCCCACCTCCTTCTGAAAAAGACTTCTGCCACTATGCCATCTCTCCCTTTTTTTCATTGGCTTCCCCCCACCTTTTTTTTTAAATTGGCTTCATGACATACTAAGAATCAAGAACGAGAAATCAGACTGCAGTGTAAGAACTTCCTGGAGAAGAAATATGAAATCCAATAAAGGCACAAAGACACACAAATTTTCTGCCAAAACACCTCACATATGCCACTTATCGGTTGGATATTTGAGCATCGTGGATAGGATTTTCTTGTTTTTATGCTTCAAATCCACTATGTTAAGTCACAGCTAAGAACAGAAATTTAAACAAAATCAGGGCAACTATAGCTGATGTTTAAGCTTGTCTTCAAATGAACTGAACCAATAAAGCCAATTTAATGTAACTGGTGAATGTTTATAGTTTCTTACATGCCTGAGCTTGTCTTACACTACTGCAAATGGTATTTTTCTCTTACAACTTTAATTATCCTGTGTAAGGTGTATTCCTTCCCTCACTCTCAAGTCTGTGCCATCTCACAGGGCAGTGTAAGAGTCTGAGGGAAAAAAATGCCAAGGAATTCTGTCTTAGCACAAGTGCTGATGCAAATGCATGCAGAGGTCTCAGAGCACATTCTCAGAGGCACAGAGCCAAGTACACATTCCAAACCATGCTGAAGATGTACACTGAACAAAAGGTGTAAGTGATGAAACCTCTTAGGTTTTCCAACAATTTACAAAATTAAAACCACTGAGGAGATCATAGTAAATTGCAGTAAGTGCTTGGCATTAACAACATCACGACTTCTAATGTAGAAACTACAGGCAATCTCCCTTCACTACATGTGAAACATAAAAATAACAGCACAAGTCCCAAAACTCTAAATATCTTGCCTGCGACACCAGTAGAAGATGCTCAAAGAACATTCAATAGAAAACAGATAATATAAAGCACTCCTCTGTTCCATATGCTATAGCTTTAAGGACTCAGCTTAAAAAGTTCTTGAATTAAAAAATGCAAGTCTCTGCTGGATTTTTCTTTCATGAACTTGTGCTTTCCGAACTGACCCAGGTATGTCTAGTCTCTTCCACATTTTATCATTAATTCCATGGCTCCAAATCTTTTTTGTGGGGAGTGTACATGGAGAAAGATATATCTTTGTTTCATTCTTCGCACTACTCAAATTCTCACTAGTTTTTTTAGCTACTAGCTTAACTTTGTCTTTTCCAAGAAGGTGGTTAAAAGCAGTTATCCTTTGAAACACACTTGGTCTTTTTTCAATTAACACATTACAAAAATACCCCCAAAACATGAAAACAGACCTGCTTTTCATACCTATTCTTCCATCTTTGCTATGACAATGCCGCCAATTGCTTTCAATGATACAGAGTATTCGTCCACCCATGAGAAACATTACTCCTCCGTTAAAGAATGATTTAAAAACCTGTATTTCAGTACAGTTGTTGACTCTGCCAAGAGCCACTACCTGAAAATTCCTAGCAAGCAAAGTGAGAGAGGAACACCTACCCGAATAATGAACCTGATGGCTGCACACCCAGAGGTTGCCATCACTTTGGCGCTGTTGGGAACCAGGTTAAAAAGAGTAGGCACAATTGCTTCAGCGCCATGGTCAAACTTGTTTCCCAGAACAGTTGAAAGGTGGCTGTTTAGGGAAAACATAAATTAATTTCTTAGTCTTAAAATAACAAAGTTCATTGTGGATTTTAAAGATTCATCTTTCCAAACAACAGAATTTCTCAATTACATGATTTCCAGGCATGCTAAGAAGCCAAACATGAATAACTTTATCTCATAATGAAAAACAAATACTACAATTGGAAAACCTAAATTTTCATGTCCACATAAAGTATCACTGTATTTCTGCTTTTTAACACACTTTGAGATGTATAAATCTAAAATTTTAAATAAATTATTGAGGGTTTTTTTTTCCTTTTGAAGGCAGGCAAAACTACTAAACTCATCACAGTCAGCCAACCATAAAATTTGACTCCCTGGTCTGTTAAAGGTCACATTTTCAAATTTAACAAATATTAAAAAAAATGCCACACACAGAAATTTAACTGTCCATTGGTGACAACAAATGCTTCCTTCATGCAGAAAGACTACATAAAAAGAATTTGCAGCCAGCAGCAAATGACACATCAAATATATCAAAGTTTTAGTGATCAAGGAAAATTCCAGGTTGTTAGGTCTGGATGAGAACATTTGTCGAGTACTTTTACACTGCTCCTAACTTCATGTTAGGAAAAGTTACTACAATTTTCTCAAAGTCTTGATTTAATTGGAAAGGGCAGCTGTATGCTTCAACATTTCCCCTCGGTCTGTTCAAACAGGAGACCAGTATAGCAAGGGTGAACTCTGTGGTGTCCAGATGGCCACTAAAAATCAGTGGTTACACTAGTGTCTTTCCAGAGAATAAAAAAATAATGGAAAACTTGGAAATGGGAAAGACTAGTTTGGTTTTCCCCTCTGCCCTTGAATTTAAAGGAGTCCACAGCATGCTAACAGTGAAGATTTCATTTCAGTTTAGCCACGACTTCTAAAATTAACGCAGTCATCTGTCTCTTGCCCAGAGAGACAACCCTGAAAGTGTTCAAGGTTAGGCTGGATGGGGCTTTGAGCAACCTGGTTCTGCACAAAGGTGTCCCTGCACTGCCAGTGGGGTTGGAACTAGATGATCTTTAAGGTCCCTTCCAACCCAAACCCATTCCATGGTTCCATGAGCGGTATTTCCTCACCAAAATGCTCAATGTTCAAACCGCCACAGCGCTATTCACGCTGTCTTTACAAGCAGTCCAATCACCCAAGCATAAGCGATCTTAAGATAAGCCCCCAATATTATTCACAACAGTTTGTATTAACCTGCACTAATGATGACTTTGCAGTGATGGTTACTGGTTATTCACATACAGTCTATTAGAGGATTATCAACTACATGTATGTCCTAAGAGAACAAATTCCTTTAAGCATTTCTGTTCCTCTCTGGCTTCTGATCCTGACTTGACTCTTCATCAGTCACAGTGTACAGTAGTTCAACAAGATAATCTCTCCTGAAGACTGATAAAGCACCTCTAAGCCAACCCCACACTAACATCTAGCAAGGTACACAAAGGCACACGAACTGTACTTACGCTACAGTGATGCAGGCTTCTCTAACCACCTGGGATCTGAGATCCTTGGCTGACAGCTTGAAAGCACCATCCAACAGCCGTAAATGCTGGAAAAACCCATCGTACTGTGCAGCTCCAGCAACCAGCAAGGACCGAACCTTCTTCAGCTACAAGAATTAACATGCTTGGGTTAGGACACTGACAATATGCATTTCAAAATTAAAAAAAAAAAAAAAGGAACAGCTTCACTATGCAGACATAAATACAGGCATGTCTTTAAAGCAAAATTTTCAAAATATACAGCAGTAATTAAAAAACCTAAAAAATTGATATTAAGCTCTAGAGCTAAAAAACACAGTCTCAGAATCCAGAATACAAATACACGAACACAATTCTGTTCACGTACCTGTTTATAAACATTAAGATGCCATAAACCTGACCAAAAAATATAACTGGTACATACACCCAAACATTTTAACCCTGTATGTGGAACTTTTCATAGTTGCACACAACAGCTACTGATGCTAGCAGTTAACCTGCAGAATATGTAATTTTGCATAAATGCCAACTTAAATATATGATGGCTTTTAATAAAGCTTCATCTTAAATGTCAACAAAAACACATTTTAGACTTTAAAAAATACTCAAACTTACTTGGTATACTGAAATTCAAGGTGTAAAAATTAAAATGAAAATTTCTTTCATTACATGGAGTGTTATGACTTTAGGAAAAAACACATTCTAAAATATCTGGCGGTCTATCCTTTATGAAATACACCCACCCAAGTCTGAAACCAGGTAAAAAGTTTACCGCATTAGTTCGCTGATCCCAATCATGTTTGTCATCTGAGAGAATTTCCCTGATTTTGTTCAACGTTTCTTCAAGTTCTCGACTAGAATAGATCTGAAGTATTAAAAATTAAAAAAAAAAATCAGAAACTTCATATTGTTAATATCCCAGGTAATATGATGAAGAAAAATAGCTCGAGAAGAGTGAAAATAGAATTTTAATCCCACAAATCTTACCCCCAAAGTTCCAGATATCTGTGTAAGAGTTATAAAGGTGAATTTTAAGATCACAGGATATCACTCATTCATTAAAAAAATGGCTGAGAAGCAACATTTTCCTTTCCTTTTAGCTCACCATGAAGATTTTACCCTCCCCCTTTGTGATGAGCTAATCATATCTACAATTTCATTAACTCCATTTTAAAAAATAAGTTCAATAGGAGCAGAGGTTTTAGAAAATCTGCTGCAACAATATTGAAACTCAGTTTCATTTTCATACTCACTCTTAAAATGAAACTCAATCAACATTTTAACTCATTGCAACTCTTTTGGACCTGGGGCTCTCTGAGGAACCAAGCAGGCTGTGAGAACACTAAAATAAAAATTTGTCTGAAAAATTAAATTGAAAGGCTTCCACAGCTTCTCATGTATTGCTACTTTAAGACTATCATTCATTAACTTATACAGCCAGTAAATAAATATAAGGAGCCACCTCTAGTCAGAGTTCTCACTATACAGTAAGACCACCAATACTGAAGCCTGAACAACCTTATAATGCAACAGTCACTATTTGGTTATAAATTAATTAATGCCTTTATTGAACTGTACATGTATAAGAACAGATTTCATAAAGAAGAAAGGAATAAATAACCAACACATAGAAAAATATTATTGTCAAATTGACTGATTTCCCTTCTGTTTTCCTGGACATAAGCCAAAGGATGTTTTTTTCTGCTTCCACTGCATACACAAAATATAATTTTTTTTTTCCTCTGGCCTAAGAACAAGTCTAAGAGACTATGAAGCAAATTAAGCAGAAACTTAATCTGGCTAAGGTTTGGTTGTTTTTTTTTTTTCAAAAAAAGTATTTCCAGCTAAACACTTCCAGTTTTTTGGATCAGAAGTTTTTTTACATAAGCACATTGGGCAAAATTCCTGGCCCATACAGAAGCACCTGGCACCACCTGAGACATGTTCAAGACACAGGGCTGGCAGATATGGGTCAGGACTTCAAGGAAACTTATACCTTTCTACAGTGAAAGCTGGACAGCAGCATGATAACCTATGCAGCACCCAAATAGCAGGGCCTGATGCTCACTCATTATTTAGGCACAAGACATAACTTTTGTATGTGCAAGAGCACATGCAGGAAACAAGGGCCAGTGGTTAGGACACCTTGCTTTGCATGAATTGCTTAAGAACTTGAACACACTGTTCTAGCATGAATATATGCATCCTTGATCCTACTGTTAAAACAATGCAATGTCTTTCTTCTGTTCCACAGTTAAGCTGAATGAGTATTTTCTTTAAAACATCTTAATTTCCCAGGCATCTTCAAATTACTGTAAGGGTTATTTCCAATACAGTCTAGTTTTCCAGTTTCCTGAGCATATCAAATTAATTTAACTAACAGAAGATATGGAACCTTAACTCTACGGACATCTACTCTTTTTCTATCACTTTAACAAAACATGGTTATGGAGGCATGCATATTTCATGCTGGAACACGGAGGAGGTGAAAGACATCAGAGCTCTAAAACACCTTCATATTGGGTTTCCAGAATAAACAGGGTAGGACCCTTTTAAGAGACAGATGAATTAGTACACCTAGACCAGCTTCACTAAAAGGTGGAAAACAATTTCTGAATATACTTTACGAACAAAACTGAGATTTTTATTACTATGCAGCTCTGTGAGCTCTTCCAGGATACACTGTGGAAGCCGCTTTGCTGTTCTATCCAGGAGATGGGACTGCATCCCCAAAAGCCAGAAAGCTATTCCTCATGATTACTGTTTCCTTCACTGCAAGTCACTAAGCACCTGATACATAACTAACTTAAAATGAACAAATGACTTAATGCAAAAAATTGGGTCCAAGTGTAACAGACTTTTTACTTCACTGTCCAAAAAAATCAAACACAAGTTCCGTATCACCATTTAATATATTTGTGTATACTGGTACCCTATTAATAGTTGTTACACAACCCTAGTTTATTATAACACTAATTCTGTAAGTACCATACTCTTAAAAAAGAAGTATTACATGTGTCTCAGTAAGCTTTTTTACCAAAATTAATTTCCATTATGAAAGAAATTTTTTATTTTTCTTTGAAAGCATGAGGGACTAGTCACTGATTAACTCTAGATGCAGCTTCAGTGACACTTCATGCCATCAGAATTCATTTAATGATTCAACTTCCTCAGGATCTCCCTTTACCATAACCCACCTTGACCTGTCTCCTGCTCAGTTCAGAGCTTTAATATACAAAAAGCTCATGCTACAAGAGGAGAGGCAAGAATTTCTCAGGAAACTCAGCATTTCTCTGTGAACTTATCGTTAACAAGTGAGATGCAACAAGAAGGGAACAGGATGATGCCTTTTGGTGGCATCTAACTGAGGACCGTTCGACACACACTCAAATCTCAGTCTGAAGTCCTGGTCAAGGTAGAAAAACTTTTTGCAAGCTGTTTCATTAAGCAAATCCTGAAAATGGGATTTTTTTGTTGTAAGCCTCTGTGTCATGGATAGACCATGTCATACAGTATAATTACCGCTGCAAGACTAAAATATGCTGGGCACCAGACAAATACAGAAACAACCTGTTCAATGGATTAATGTCCACCCTATTAGCATTTCTAGGCAAAATATTAAACTTTTTCTTTAATTACCTGGCACAAACAGAACTGGACTGAGGAATATCCAGATTTGCATTGCAATGCAGAATTTAATAAATGGTATAATTTTATTTTGTCATGAAAAGAAATCCATAATTCCCCAGAAAAATCCTGTATTTTCAAGCTTGTACACACCTACTTTAATTTCACAGGAATAAAAGGCAATATTTTAATAATTTCTCTTTGCCCATAATTAATTATACTTTTAGGAGGCTAAGATGAAATTATGTGTTCAACCAACGACATAATGCATTTTTTGCTCACAAGTTCCCACATCAGACTTTATAAAAAAACTGAACTTGTTTTCAAAGAAACTTTAGCTATTAATGGGAGCTACTCCTAATAACCTGAACACAGAATTTTCTTCTGTTTCAGCAAAGGCTTAAGTTGTAAAAACAGTACGACTGTAACCCTGAATACGAAGGCACAATCCTGTCACTACAGTACTTTTCAGCACACAGATCCATCCATTAGACTACATCTAAAAATCACCCATCTTCTTCATTAACTGCTGCTATCCATTAGAGGGCAACATACACACACCTCATTAAAAGTAACTGCAACATCAAAGACAGAAAAATTAAAAGCTCAAACACAAGTAAGAATAATAACTATACAGATGAAAAGTATTTTCAATATGGGGATTAAAAAGTGGGTACAAGTAAACAACATGAAATGCCTAAAAAAAGATGAGCAGTCATATGAACAGCTTACTGCAAAATCAGATCTACCATTGGAGATTTAAAACATACCCATGCTGTAACTAACCTCAGTTTATTTGATTAATTCAGATGCACTTAATCTTGATCCAGAATTGAATCTGGCTTTCCACACAGTTTCCTTTCTTACTTTCACTGAAGCCATGACTCAAACTCATAAATATAATGAAAATAGATGAGACACAGGAATGGGCCCAGTAACATCCGAACAATTCTCTCTCCTCGTGCTGTCCTTTGCTTTTAGGATAATTTGGTAAACTACAGGTCAAAACCACTCTTTCTTCACAAGTCTAACAGAGACATTTTCCACTTCCCTAGTAATTAATATGGTCAGAGAACGTGAAATCTGCTTTGGGTTTTTTTTTTTTTTTTTTTCTGAAAGATCAGAGATTGTCCACAACCAGAAGCATGAAGTTGGACAGGAAGTCATAATTCCTAAGGACACTAGAATTTTTTTTTTTTCCTTGCATGTTTATCCATGAAACAACTAGTCATTTTGTGGTTAGTTACAAACTTCTCTCCTGCCTCCTCACCTCATAGAAGGTTAGTAAAGACAAATGTCTTTCTTCTCTATCTCTTGCAGTTTAGACAATGGACCTACCTTTCTAGGCCATTCAGCAGCCAGACAGAAAATAACATGTGTTGGTCCATGTCATGTGCACAACCCACTTTTGTTCCTGCAGAGTTACCAACCAGCCTGAGTAATTAGAGAACTCTGCTTGGGACTGCAAACACTAAGGCACTGATCTACAAGCATCACATTCTCTGTTCTGTGGAATATGGCTCTGTTCAACATAACAAGGATAAACAATATTAAGAGCTGCATGTTTTCATCCTCCAAAGAATTCTTAACACAGTCTGAAGAGGCAAAGATACATAAAGCTCTTACAGAGTTAGACAAAGACTTCCTTGATGTGACAGGGATCATGGAGATTGAATGCTCCCTCATGAAAGCAGACAGTATTGCTGCCTGCAGAAGCAGATCTAACAAATAACTATGCTTGGGAAATAAAAATAGAACAAAAGTACATATCAAGGAAAGGAGTCTTACAAAATCCTTCTGTTGTTTGGGAACTATGGCTTACTGAGTTTTTGGTTGTGTTCCACACCTCAGCTGCTCAAGGAAAACTTATTCAAAATAGCCTTTATAAGCTACACACATATTAAATGACTCAACTATGTGAAAGTATCAAATACATGCAATTCCCACACTAAAAGAATAGAAATTAAAATCTGATATTTTAATTAAGAACTCAGAATCCAGCAAGTTCATTAGTATGAAAATAGGGCACTAGTTTTGATTTTTTTTAAGTAATGGTAGAATAAGGACTTGTATACCAGACACATCATTACAATTCAGGCAAAATTGAAAATACAATGCTTGCTTTTTAAATCATTTGCCTGTATCATTATTACTTGATTATGCCTTGAAATTGGAGCTCTAAGCTTTCCCAATGTAATGTTAAGTCTTTTTCTTATTAAAACATCCAATTATTTTCACTAACTTCCTGAAAAAGTTTGAGAAAAGCAATAAGGCATTTCAGCCAAAACACAATATGGTAATAATTAGCAGGACAGTAAAGAAAAGGTGGCACTTTTTTTGACAACTACTGGGAAAATACAAAGAGCTTTCCATGGAGACTTGAAGGTTGAAAAGAGGGAAAAGTAATGATGCTTGCATAGAATACTGTAAAAATTACACAAATTTTAAAAGCAAGTTAACACATTATTGCAAATAAGATTATTTCTGAAGACAAACACAAATACACACAGCATCTTACCTGTACAGTAGGAACATCTGTAAATGCCTTAATGAAATCATCTTCATCCACAGCTCCAGCTCCTCCTTCTTTAGAGGAACCTAAATAAACATAAAATACTGTTAAACAGGATGTAATATACATCAAGGTTTTAAATCTCATACAATCACCTTTCACCATACCTACTTTCAAACATTTAATATATCTTACATAACTGCTGCATTTTTGTGTAGAATTGTACATCATGTGTGGAATCACAAGAGCTTGAACTCTGACTTCACCATAAGAAAAAAAAAAAACAAACCTTTTTTTTTTACTCAAAGTGAACAATTCCACATAATCTCCAATTTGACAAATTTAATGGTGTCATAATTGTTATTTTTGTGTCTAACTGGAAACATATTTCATATAATAATCCTCTACCAGCTGTTTGCATTAGATTATGAGACCTGCACCCTGACAATAAACATGTTCTAAAATAAAGCTCCAAATTTGAAATTATTTACCAGAGGAAGAGCTATTCATCACTAAATAGAATTCCTCAGGATGAATTTTCATCTTAACATATATGCCCCTTAAGTAATCAGCCCTGAAAATCTGGGGGTTGATTTTTGTGTTTTCCAGTATTCTCACATGGAGCTAAGAAGTGTGAGATACATTTCTTAGTCTTAAGGTTACAAGAACTTCAACAGAACTGGGGCAAACAACAAAATAAAAGACATGGTGAGGAGAATTTGTACTGGAGCAAAATCTGAACTTTGGTGACCTTGTTTTCAGACCACTCACAATGGAACTATTCTCATATGACAGCTGAAGATGCCCAGCAGAAGGACCAGGGAAGAATACTGACAGGCAATCACCTGCTGGTTTCACACTGGTATATATTGCAAATTTCATTAAAATCTTGGGTAGAAGCTAAGACAACTCTAAGCAAGAAAATTATTTGAAAACAACGTCCAGATTTTCCTTTCCTGCAAAAACTCAGATTATCAAGAAAACCTCCCTCTTTAAAGAAATGCTATCAAATCAAAGAACAACGTCATCAAGTCCAGGCTATGCTACAAGTCTACAACTCCAAGAACAAGGTGAAGCTTGGCAGAATCCTCAAGTATCCTCACCAATTACATCAGGATGGTAATACACCAAAACATATTAACCACATGCAAAGAATCAGTCCAGTTGAACACTTCCTTATTGAAAGGAAAAACAATCTAGCATAGCAAATGAGCACTCAGGAACAAGTGCCTCCTTCAGAGTGAGGCCAAGAGGATAGATGGCAGAATGTCCTCCCTAACTGGCAGATGCAACTGAGATGGAGGCATCACACAGAGAAGAGACGTATTTTACTAACTACAGAACAAATTTTAAAAAAGTATTTAAGAGGCTGAGTGGTCAACCAGAACAAAAAGCTAGGAATTCTTGACAGGTGAAATTATTGGTGGCTGCACTCTAAGAATCATGGTTTACAGTCCTCGATCTCTTAATTGTGCCAAGAAAATTATGTCTGCTGTGTCTGCATGCATGTGCAAGTTTAGAAGCATGAGGGTGCACTAATTACTACAAATTTGGTGGCAAACTTACTAGATCTCAGTACTGCTACGCAGAACAAGATCTCCCACATATCTCTGTGGCTCATTAGTGTAAAACCATATATTATGAAAACAGTACCTGCAGTATGATATAGAAACATCTATAGATTTTGAGTGCCTCAGCTCAAGGATGCTGTAAAGAGATGCTGTACACAACACATTTCAACACGTGTATCTCCAACACCATCTGTCATAATTACCAGTGGCAGTCAGAAGAGAAAGAAGAAATTATAACCACCTTCTTCCCCTTCCAGGAAATAGAGGGAACAAACCCTTCCATAAAGTTCATGAGTATTTGACCGGATAAAAAAAATGAAGAGGAAAAGATCCATACACAACCAGAACACACCCTTCTGCCACACAAACTTTTACAGCTCTTCAAAGGGAGAATATCCTTGTCAGAGGAGAATTTTGTGGAGAGAAACTTTGAAAAAGTAATTTGGCTCAGCAGCACCATATTAAATTAGGTGGACAAGCTACTTAGATGCTCAGATCATAACCTCGTTTGTTTGCCCACAAATACTCCAACATTTAATAAAGTTTCATAGAAACAAAACAGAGTCAATATACAATACCTACTCTGGAAAAGTAAATAGAAAAGTACAGTTATAAAGTTCTGTATTATTATTCAGTTACATAAATACACAAACACCTATGTTAACACAAGGGAAAAAGGACTTTGCATTCCCATTCTTTACTTACTAATTTATTTTCCTAAGGAATAAACTACAGAAACATTACAAATTGACACATATAGGCCATGAACACAAAAATATAGGAAAAAAGTTTGGATTTCAAGTATTTCTAGTTCACTGCTGCACACTATGAAGAAAAAGATTAAAAGGAGATGAAGTTGCTTCCACTAAGGATGTAGACGCTGTCACCTTCAGTCTGCCCTAAAGTATCACTTTTAAAATTAGGAAATAGCATGCATTACATGACATTTCCAGCACCTAAACATCATCTAGTAATGCATCCTGAGCAGTAAGAGAAACTCCTTTATCCAAGGAATAACAATTTTTTACTTCAAAAAAAGAAAGAGGAGGGACAGACTATTATTTAAAATAGTCCAGACAAAGAGAACTTTCCATCTTCCTGAGTTTCAACAACTAGTTCAGATCTACAAACCAATTTTCTTTTAAAATAAACCTCTCCCAAAGCTGTTTTATTACCTTGTTGACTGGTAAAAAATATATTATGTGGTTTAAAGTCGTCTGTAAACCACATTTCACTTCGATTTCACTGATCTTTTTCCTCAACTGCATGATCACTTATGCATACCAGAACTAAGTATTAAGTAGCTTCTCTTCATATTGTATAAGGTCAGAAGTCCACACTGCCTGAGGAGGAAAAATACAGCTCAATTTTCCCCTTCCCCTTCCAATCTCTCTGTAAGTATTTTTACCAATTAAGTTCACCAAATCACTGTTTCTGTAGAGACAATCAAAAAATGACAGAACTCTACCTGCTGTTTCCCAATTCTGGAGTAAGTATTTTACCATGCTAACAAGATACATAAGCCATACACATGCAGATGCCTTCAAAGGATCTCTTGTGCTTTTGTAAGGCTTGACTCCCCTCCACAAAAGCAACACCAGAGCTTTACTACGTTCTCAATTCTGACAGTGCTGCCTCCAAACCACAAACTAACATATCTGACAGAGCACACATATAAGCTGTTTGGTTGCTGCTGTTGCTTACCTTCTCAGACCAAGCTTGTGATTACAAATTTCTTGTATCTCTCTCTAGTATTAATTCCTTCAACTGAAAAGTGCATGTTCAAGGCTCCCCACAGAACATACAGCCCTTTGACCAAATACGGTCAAGTTCAGCTACTGCATTCCTAAAGGCAAGAGCACTATAAACAATTCTAGGGGGCTTTAACCCCACTGCATTTTTAACATCTTTAAGTGCTCAGCACACAGCTAAAATCCAGAGCCTCAACTGGGTAATTACATTGCCCTGTCTTTGGACTTGAATCTAACTGAGCTTTTTTCAGCTGAGACCCAGAAGAAATTCTCTTATGGAGAGGAAGAAAAATACACACGAGACATTTATCTACATTGTTTGCTAGTTTTCATTTATAACCTTCACTTACTCTTATCCTTATCCTTCAAGCCTTCTAGCTAAACAGATTCACAGAGAGCTCTGCAAGTCTCAGTTCCACTTCAGGAAGCTGGTGAGAATATACCAAACATAAGAGACAGACTTGATATGGAAGCATATCACAGCAGCTGAAGCCCCTTTCAGGTTTACAGGGGAGCTGTGGAGGGCTTTGATAGGTTTCTCTTTTGTGTGTTTGTGTGTGTCATCAGGTTTGTTTTGTTTTTTTAAACTGAAGTTCAATGAGTCTAGAAATGGAAGCAAAAAATCCCCCAAAACGCTCACTTCCTGCAGACTGCTAACAGAGATGACACTTTCATGAGTTAAATTTAAGGGTTTCTAACATTTTGCAAGGCCCTAGGAGTCTTTTTTTGGAAGAAGGTTTATTCCAGTCATAAGGCTGAGTTCAGCACTGAGAATAACTCCACACGAGAAAGGGTCCTGAATGCAAGAAAAGGAATTACCCAGCCTTTTGTGAAATCAATTTTTCACCCAGGAGTTAATTCCTGTGGTTGAGTTTTTCTCTACTCAGACTGAAACACTTGAAATACTTCCAATATATCACAACTTTGGAATGTTCACTTCTCTACTGCCTTGCTGCTCTCCCCAGTATTATCTACAAATCTGTACATCATGAGATGACAAAACAATGGGACAACACTATATGGGAAAAGAAAGACGCTGAATGTGATTCTGGATTTGTATTTCTGCTTTGAAACAGTACTGCTTATTCAAAACATGCTTAACTGTTAAATAAAGTGCAGAAATGCTGGCCTAAAAACACCAAAAAAAATTTGCATGATTTGTTTTTGGTAGCAGGCCTTTAACAGTCAAATTCATTTTTTTCTGTGTTTGTAAATCTTTTGACAAAAATTTCACAACAAAAAATTTCCCTGTGGAAAAAAAAAGGGAATTTCAAAGCTGGTATAGAAACTTAGGAGTAACATTCACCCTAAAAAACTTTGTTTTACTTTTTGTTCCTAAATCCTTTTCTCAAAATGTTTCCCTAAAAAAAAGTTAAACTATTTTCTGATACAACACACATCACAATTTAACATTAGCAAACTCTGAAAGGGATACTGTTTCTCAGATGTCTTTTACTCCTTAGAAATCCCTAATTGCAGGCCATAACTATCTTAAGAACATGTATCTAGAGCAAAATTATAGGGACTACAATTTATTTTTTTTTCTGAAAGACAACAAAATGTTATGCCTTTGTCTCCAAAAGCTTTGTTTCTTATCTATCAGAGACTGAAGCAAAAGATGCAGATCATTTTGGCCTGAAAGAAAAACCTACTGTTACCCTTTTGGCTTTGTAGGTTAATAAACAATCAGCTGTAAATTAGGAACAGACAGCAGCTTCAGCTCTGCGTGGGATAAATGGCCAGGATAAGCTCAAGTACTTACTCAGCTTTTCATATAATAGGTTAACTGGCAACTCCCACTCACTCCTACTGACCTCTCTCATTCTAGCCCTGGTACAGCTGAGCACTAAATCACAAAAGGGAGGGGCTAAACCGAGAATAAAATAAACTGACGAAGAAGAATAGTTTCACTGAGCAAGTCCCCTAGTCTGCCTCACCATGGGGCCATACAAACACCAAGGCAGCACAATCCAGCAGCTGACTCAGGATACGAATGAGTTAGAGAAGACAGAGAAGGAAATTAACCCAGGCAGCTTAAAAAGTACAGCTGCTGAAAGTCTAATATAGGCTGAGAGGAATAAGAGCGATACTGCAACAAAATGAACTCAAGGAAGGACAACTCCAGAAGCTACATGGCAAAATGGACAGCCTCTCTCTCAAGACAGAGTGGATCTAAGGAAAGTGATGATACCGAACAAAAATAAACAAACAAACAAGCCAATGCACACACACAAGCTATAAATAATAGATCACAACAACTCTACCAATGAGGAAGACACAAAACCTAATTGTTTCTTCAGCATGGTACTTGCAATAACAACAATAACATTCTGTTGCCAGCCATAGTGGGCAGATGTTGCAAAGGTCATATTTAATTCTTTCTTTGAATGAACACTGTGCTGCCTGTTAGTCTCTGTCACTGGGATTTTCCTGAATCTTCTGTAGCTCTCAGTCTTCACAAAATCTACTTGTTTATCATTGGGTCAGGCCTTATTATTTATTTTTCAAGTGGTATCTGTTGGGGGCCAGGGAAAGAAATTTCCAGTGCTTCATGATCCGAATTACCACCTCTGAGATGGCAAGGGTGACTTTTCATGACAATGACTGTGATAATGCCCACCTGTACAGACTGATTTGAATCTCAGTAGCTCAGTAAGGAGTCTATCTTTCCAGGTATCATAAGATACCTAAAATAGTCTAGAATAGCATCTTTTCAAACGCACTCTTTGTAAGTCTGCTTCTGTAAAACAGGAACCAAATGATCAGAAAATTGTCTGGAGATTGAGAAGTTTTGAAAATTCCCTTCAGGTTTTAAACTACTGAGTTATCTAAAACTATATACTGTGCACAGAGACCTTGATGTATTAACAGATTCTAACATTCTAAATGTTCTTATTTCCATGTTTGAAAAATTGATCTGTGAACTTCAACTGACGAGCTTGAATAAAAACCTCCCACAAAACAAGCAAATAAGTATTCTTCAGTCTCAAGTATCTGTATAAAGCACAAAGGTGTTCTTTCATCACTGGGTGATTGACAGTCACTTAGTATAGATTTTTTCAGCTTGCCTGCTTAAGTTAGGAAAACATTTGAGAGCAAAAAGAATAGCAGCAGTTACTCAAGTAAAAACCACTTTGATCAACATTAGACAAGATTTTGTTTTAAACAAGAACCATGATTTCAGATAGTTACACTGGTAAATCCTACAGGATCAGCTTAGATTAAATTATGTTAGTTTAAGTAACTTGTACTGTTAGCATCACTTACTGGCTTTGCTATACAAGTTAAGACACAGATCATGCTTCTAATTGCCACAACTCTGCCAATAAAACTTTGGAGAAGACCAAACCATGAAGAGCCGCAGAGATCCTAAGTCAGATAAAAGTTTTCATCAACTGAATTTCAGCTGCTTGGTGTCCATTTCCTAAGCAAATAGTAACTACATCTGCAAACAACTAACTCCCCTTTCTCCAAAACCTCTCTGTTATTATGAACTTTTGCAAGCACACACCTTGTCTACCAGAGAAACCTCACAAACCGAAGTTCATTGAGAGATTACCTTACTGGGTTGCTCAGCACATTTGTCTTATTGTAGTTATTACCTGCATATAGGGAAACAGAAGGGTGAGAGAACAGCAAAAGGAACCTGTACCAGACTCATGGGCCACTGCAGTTCATGATTCAGTAACTTAGCCTGAAATGCCTCTGACTGAAGCTGAACTGCCTTAGACAAAGACATCCAGGCAGACAAAGAGTATCACCAAACACGTTCATTTGTTTCAACACAAGCCACCAGAGTTTTTGAAATACATTTCAGAATGCAATACTAAATCCAAACGAACCCTTTTTTCCTACCCCCCCAGCATCTGGACTGTCAAAGCCTTCCTGTTGTTTTTAACCAGCTTAGAAAACAATTCAAGTGACTAAGCAGAGTAGAAAAGCATTGACTAGAAAGCCTACTTTAAGGAAACTGACGGATGTATTCTGTCATGTTCAGCCCCAGTGACTGACATTCACTCTGAACAGACTTGTCCACCCCACTTCCTCCAACGCCAAAAGTCATCGTCCCTGAGGCACCCAGAAAGTCATTCAAACTGAAACAGAAGCATAAAGTGAACAAAACAGCACAATATCTTAAAATACCTATGCAACACCTTGTAATTCCTTACTTTATCTGCCTATGTTAGAAATTTGGCAGACACAGTTAGAGAACTTCCCAAGGGAGCCACCTGTACTGCGCCTGCTCCATTAAAACATCCCTCTTACATTCCTCTTTCATGAGCAGAAGTTTCCACCCAACAAGTGAGTGTGCTGTCTCTGAGGGCTGAGATGCTAAGCAGATCTCTCCATACAATTACATTCCCCATGAGAGAACAGGAGCATGTCCCTCTGAGGAGGGACAAGCAGAAATTAGGAGTGAGCTGCACTTACAAGGAAGAAAGTGGTGCCTGGTTTTCAACTATTAGGATAGCACATCTCAAGCCTTGAGGTGTGACATGTTAATGAGGTTCAAGTACAGGACTCCTGTACTAAGAGGAAGTACAAAATAATTCTTAGGTGGACTGAAGATGCCAGCAGGCATACCATAAAATTTGAAGCTGCTCTTGAGCATACAAATTCCTTTGGAATTATGTATTGAATATTACATGTTCCAAGAAACTTAGTTAATAATGTCTGAAGCTGATTCTTAACACTGAAAGCATAGTTTCAACAAGTTTAGCCTCAATTCCTTTCTACCTGTTTCACAGGTATAAAAGATTAATAATACTAGCTCTTCACAGACATGATGTACATGATGTGGAGACCAATTCAACTAATAAACATTTACCAAGCACACAGTAAAATAAGAAAACTACAAAACAAGGAAAATCATAGTGTTATACTTAGTACAAAGTTTGGACAGCATGCATTAGGTAAGACCAAAGCCTGGATGTGGAGGAAGACAAGCAGTTCCAAGAGAAGCAAGAACACAGATGCCTGACTTTTTAGGCTTATCTCAAATTGATTAATGTTGGTTTCTACTCAACTGGAAGCTCATGCAATCATCTTTCAACTCATGCACAATGTTCAAGCTCCCATGGTAATGTTTCAAAGCACTCATGTATTTCTTTTCTCTCCTGGCACTCTGTTTTCATAAATAATTAAAAAGACATACATTTGCGACCCTGGCCCATTTGTTCAGTTTCAACAGGTGAGTTTTGAAGCTATGCTAATTTTATGAACATGATAGCATTAGTCTTATTTTCAGTTTTTAATGTAACTTCTTAATAACCTATTTACATTTTACTTTAATTTGATCCTAGTTTTACACTTGAATGGGGAAAATTGAACTAATTATTTTACATTACAGAAATTACTGAGAACAAGCAGAAACACAAAATTCATTTGTATAATCTGTAATTCTGATGTCAAAACAGAATGATTTGAGATACTGTGACCTAATAGTTTCAGTAATATAGAATTTTTGTTACTGTTGCAATTCCATTCTGGAACAACTTAAACAGACACATTAACAATTCACACTATCTGTCACCACAAACTGCATAATTACCATTTTTACATGTTCTAGATAATACATTTTTATCTTTTACTTCTACAAGTTCACTAGGGCAAGACAGAAGGTCTAAGTAACTTGACTTTATGTGTTGTTTTTTCTCTTATATTTTAAAGAACATTTAATTTATATGTTCCAAAAAACCATTTTCAACACAGGTGCAAATACTTATATTACAAAAATAATTTCCATTCCCTGCTTCTCCATTTGAAAGCATATACCACCATCAAAAGAAATGAAACAGGTTTCTTCAGACTCTTCTCCCACACACCAACACACTACCCTACAAAGAGGAATCACAACTGCTACTTTGCAAAGCAGCAATGCAGGAACATTTTGGAATGGTCATCTTTGCTTACTCTTCAACACTGTCACAGTCCACAAGGACTCCAAGCAGCAGGGTCAGCTGATTTTAGTCCATCTCCCTCCTTCCTTTTTCCTTCTAGATTAACCCACATGAAAATAAAAACAAATTACTTCCCCTTCCTATTGCTTGAAATAATCAGTACTCAGCGTCAGCAGCTAAACAAGGCCTGGGTTGTCTTCCTCATTCTCATCACTGTCTGGTACAACCATGACTGCCAGTAAGATGTCTGGGACCAGGACCGCAGGCAGATGTCACAAGCAGGCTGGGCTACATCTTGCAGTGTGCTTTCATCTCCAGACCTCTTCATCGGTGCTCCACTGGAATTCTCTCCCTATTTTATCCATTTATAAACTGACTTCCAGACTATGAGCCTTTGAGAAAAGACTGACTGATATAATATCATGCTTATACCAATGGAAATAATCCTACAATCTAGCTGAAATCTCTAGAAATTAAGTGAAAAGCAGGGTAGTATGAATTATCACCTGGGTGACACACAAAACAGATTAATGAACAGTGTTAAGGACACATACATGTATTTTTTTAAGGTATATGTATAGGTGTGCATACATATATATATATATATTTTTTTTTTTCATAATTTAGCATGTTTGCTTGGTTTCATTCAGATTCCTTATTAAGGTGGATTTTCCAATCCCCCTGCTGAAGAGAGCTGCAAAGGAAGGTATTTGCTACAGGAATGGAAACCGCAGTGATTGTACAACCATTTATAATGGTCCAAGGAGAACAGAGCACTGATCGTAGGGAAGGGAACCCTAACCTCAAGTGCCATTCAGGGGAATAAACAACAACAAATCCAGTAACTCTCAGAGGACACAGAAAGTTGAAAAGTCCCTCTACCTCCCCAAACTCTGGATTAGGTTAAAATAGCTGCAGTTCATGACCACAGGATTGCAACCCAGCAATTCCATGGGCAAGGATCTCTAGGGGTGGAAATTAATTGACATTAACTGTGGGGAAAAAGAAGCAAACAGGCATTCTGTAGCTAATTCTCTGATTCAGACTCTGATACCCAAGGCTAATCTCTAAGGCTGCTCAGAATGACAAAAAGGCTTTTTAGCTGGGATGTTGAAGAAAAATCCTTGAATTTCACCACCATCTGGAAATCAAAAAGGAAACAAAGTGCCACAAAATGTTGGGTGCTTTGCTGACTAATATTACCTCAGAGCAGCTTTATGTCATACAAAGGGCCAGGGTAGAACAAGGAAAACCAAAAAATCCTAGTTTATTTTTACACAACAAATACAGCACTTTGGAAATCACTTAATGAAGGCTAGCAAGAATAATAAAGGAAACATTAATGAACTTATTTTCTGCAGAATTCAAATTTTTTAAAAAAACCCTTGTGGGCATTGATTACTATGAATTCTTTTTTGATTTCTTTACAAGTGAATATAGAACTCTCTTGAGTCTGGAGACAATCAATACAGTGAGCATGAGTCTATCTTGTTTCAAGTCCATTCACTAACAATGTGTATTTACAGTTCCACAATTATTGAAGCCCTTTTAACACAAATGTTTCTTAACTACAGCACACAGTTTTAATGACATTAACTTCAACTGGCTGAGATTCCACCTATCTGTCTCACACTTGTTTTATGCCGAGTCTTTTCATTTAAATTTTTTCTTACTAAAGCCTCTAAAGGCTCCAAAATGTCTTCTGCTAGGAAATTGAGCCAAAAAAAAGGCAAATAACCACAATTTTAATATTTTTCAACAAATAACTGTATGTCTGCTATTGAGAAGGCAAAAAAAAAACAAACATAATGACAGATAAGAAAACTTAAAATTTCCCAAAGCTGGGAACAGCCTCCTACAGTTCCTTCATGTATGGGGTTACTACAGTTCTCACAGCCTTCCATTGTCAAACTGTTCACTTGGTTCAATCAGGTTTTTCAGTTACTTGATTTCTACAGATACATTTTTTAAAAAGTGTAACAGTGTTGTCAGTGTAAAACAATAACTAATACAGAATATTGCCAGTCTGCCAACGTGCAAAGGATTTTTAAAAACCCCAATGTGTGGCAGCAGGAGACGAAAGAAAGATGCTTGAGTCCAGTCAGAAGGCAGAAGAGAATCAGAAGGCTTTATTTACAATTCATTCAGCCTTTTTATAAAATGGTGTGCTAAAAAGGCACATTATTGGTCCATAGGATTGACACCTCTCTCCATTGGTTAAGTAACAGAAATAGCAAACAACACCTGGGAGAGAGGCTGTTACGGGAAAGGAATATTGTTTATTTGGAAATGTTATGGGAAAGGTAGTTATTTACACAAAGTTGTTTGGGAAAAGGAAAACTGTTGAAAAGTTTCCCTGGGGGAGAGCTAGCAATTCTCAGGCTCAGAAATATCGGGTTCACACCAATGAACTACAGACTAAAATACACCATGCAGTATCTTCCTGCTGAAAACACTGCAAACAGTAATTTGAAACAAGGTGAACTTCATATAACACTAAGAATAATGCTCCAGCCCCAGAGAAGTTTTCATAAAAAAATACAAAAGAAAGTTAACACAAACTTCTGTCATGATTATATTTCACCAGCAAGCATTTCTCCCAAAGGCCACATGGCTCTTTTGAAGAATCACCACTTCTACATTTAATCCATTTTAAAGACTACTGACCTAGACTGACATATTGGGAAAAGAGAGGATGCCAGACTTCTTCTTGAGACAGCCTGAGGTTTCCTACTAACACTTAGATTACAAAAAGCTTCCAAATGTACACAAGCGGGCAATTCCCTAGAAGACCTGAAACAGGGCTTTCACATTTGCAAGAGAACTTGCCAAAGACCTATAAGAGATATTGAACAGCACAGGGACAGGAATATAGCTCATTTGGCTGACATACTCAAGTCCTTTTCTACTGTAAATTATGGTGTCCATTACAATTAAAAAGCTGCTTGTGCCATACTGCCAAGAAAAAGCCCGGGCAGAACACAGAGTGCACATCCTCAGTAAGAAGGCTTTCGAGCAAAGAGGTATTTCCAGAGGCTCTGCCACCTGAATGAAGAGCTGAGAGCAACTCTATCAGAAGTAAGTAGATCAGCTGTGCGCTTGCTGGCAAAGGTCTAACTTGGGGAAGTGTATTGACCATGGAATAAGAAATATGCCAAAGTACTGTCCCTATTAAGTGGAAGATCTATCACTTCTCATTCATCACTAACAAGAAGCTCAGTGTCTGATCATCTCCAAGCAGAAAAGTCAGAGGAGAAACAGCCTGCTGGATTCTTGACTCCCAGGGCACTAAACCCCTCTGGCTGCCTAATCCTGTGCTTATTTGGCAAGATGTCTTCAGTAGGGTTGATCACGCCTGTCAGCAAATCCACAAGTTCTACAAGCCTTCCCATACCAACAGCCAATAGGAAAATGTCTGGCACAGTCATTCCCAGCACAAGGAGAGAGAATTCCAGGCTGAGCAGGACACTGCTATTGCTCATATAAATACCTGTTTCACCTGTCTTCTGGACAACGATGTTGCACTTCCAGTGCCACCAAAGTACATTTACTACATTAAATGGAAAATGCCCAATCAGTGAGAAATTCTTTTTTTGGGTATCAGATGAGTCCTTTCACTTAAACTGCGTATCTCGGCAGTGGTGGAATTACTCATTTCTTCATTAAGAACCATCTCCATGACAAATATAACGAAAAGCCAGGCACACAGCCACCTGACATATAAATTCAGCAGGTGTCAGCAGATAAGAAAGCCAGCAGCATGGCTAAGGAGTTCCATTTTCTCAGCCTCAAGACACGGTAGCCTCAAATCCTTTCTGGACCCAGGAAAAAACAGTACTTTGCCACCTACTACTCATAGGAAAATAGACCTTTGTCAAGCAACATCCTATGAAAAGGATCTCTGGGATCCTTTAAAACATAAAAGGCAGTTTAAATTAATGGAACATGCAGTAATCTCAGCCTTTGCTCAACACAATTTCTATCTGCACTTAATTCTGCCTAGTCACAGAAGTCTGAAGAGGAGAAACTGCAGAAAAGACTTGCTTCAACTGCAGGTCACTCACATGACTTAGGAGATTTTTGTGAAACGGAAATAAAAAGCAACATAATGAAAGGAGTTGCTGCTAGTTCTTCTGAGGCTGAACTGCAACTTCTGAATGTGGATTGATGGATATTTGAGTCAGAAAAAAGGGACAAGCAGGACCAACAGGTGGCAGAAGCACGAGGTGAGCACTGAAAACCTGAAACACCCATCCAGTGCTTATAAGGAAAAGGTGAGAAATGGCACGTTCACTGACTACTGACTTGGAATGCAGTGCTGAGTGCAAGGATTTGGGATGGTAGAACACAGCTGAGCCTTACTACATCAGCAAGAGCAAACAACTTCCAGAACTATAAATTTACTCCACAGAGATGGCAATTTTGAGGCTGGAGAAAAATCTCAGGTGTCCTTTAGGCATTTGCAAATTAGACCCGGATGTGAATGAGCATCAAGGTTTTGTTGCAGCCAGGAAGATCCAGGAACTCTCTAGATAAACAGAACAAGATGCCCTAACTGGACTCTCCAAAGACCATGGTTCTCTGTGGAACAAAGCCTTCCAAACCCAGCATTTTGTCCCATAATGACACTGTGCCTCTAGACACTTGGCTCCTGTACATGTCTCTAGTAGCTGTTTCTGACCACTGTCAAAGGGGACAGTGCACTGCCCAGACTTGTTGTCTGACCTAGTGTCATTGTTCATACTAAGATTATTACAGGAAACTCCTCGCTTCTGGAAGAGACTATGATCTTATTGTTTAAGAAATACATTTGGCATCTACACTTATATTCTTGATTAGGCTAGGAGATGCAGGATTTGTATTAAAATTCTGACTGCAGACACCCTACAGAATAAAAAAAGAAGGGAAATAGATGAGTATGTAAAGACACCCCAATATTTTCCACAGTTGAAAGGAGATGGTATAAAGCAAGGAATGAACAAAGTACTCTGGTTTTGACATGCTTAATTTTAATATTTTTTAAGTTTGGCAATATAGGAAAAGGAGAAAAAAAAAGTAATAATTTTTGGGGGTTTGATCTGCTTTACTATTGTATTTTTAGATAAACTGAAAAATCATTTAGTGGTTATTCTGTCCTTATCTCCCTTCACTTTGTCTCTCCATGTTTTTACTGCAGAACATGTAAAGTGAAAGCCTACATGCAAAAAAAACCCCAACAAACCATTAAAAACCACCTATATTTAATAAATTATTATCAAAACCCATACTGAAATAAACAGGAATCATAAGCATTTAGTTCTGGTACTATGTATGTTAGTCTTGCATGAAAAAACTACCACGCTTAAGTTAAAGCAGATTACATTATAATTAGTTATTTATTTATATTTACTACTATAATACTTACTATGTGCAATAATAACAATAATAAATGTCAATGAGATAATTTCTTTTATGGAATCTTTAAGGTGGTATTTTCTGATACTATTCTGATATATATTGCTATCAATTCTCAGTTACATTATGACAGTGTTGATCCAGCCCTATGGAAATCTTTTCAATTTATTAGGAATTCTTAAGATCACAATTGAAAACCAATAAATTTTCAAAACATTAGCTGTATTTTAGTAATGTGAAAATACTCAAGGCAGCTTGTTTGCCATGTATATCTTCTCCCAAATTTTATATTTGCTTTGCAGATCACATATGGGATTACATGAATAGGAACATGGAAAAATTACTCTTACAAAACCCCCTTAATAAAAGAACTACTTATTCATAAAAACTGTATACCAGAACTATTGCTGTATTTCCACAAATTATGTATTTTTTCTGAATGTGTATATGAACATCAAAATCAAAAGCAGCCACTTCTTTAGCAGTAAACAGTTGCTTTTGTTAGACTACCCCCGCCCTAAAAAAATGCGGATTTCCCTGTTCTAAGATCATAATTACTAAGCATTCCTCATTACACTGCTTTGAAGCCATACCATGCAAAAAAAAAAATCTGCCAAGGGTTTTGGCCCTCATTTTTTATCTTTCACAACCAATTTCACTGACAGTTATAAGAATAATAATAAAAGTCACCCAGATGTAATATACACCTCTGATTAGGGCTCTGGGTGATGGCTAATCCTTTCTAGCCACGTGAAACAGTGCAGAGTTACAGTAAAAATTTCATTGACACAGACCTTCTCCAGAATTTCACAGGATATTTATATATACAATAAGTGCAGTGTGGATTCCAGCAGAGACACCCATACACACACATATATATATATGTATATATTCATTTCACCAACATAAATGCTCCAGACATTAATTTTATTTATGAGAGATCTTAATAAGCTCAGTGTACACTCACAAAAACAGACAGACATGCACACACCTCTAAAGATGAATAATTACATAAAACAGGGTCCCTTACTGTTCTCAGCTCTGCAAAAATACTGCAGTCATGAATTAAACATCACCTTCCAAAGTTCTCTGTTTTGTGCCTGCTCTGGCAAGGTTTCTGGGAACACTGATTAGAATCTGAATAGCTTTACATTACCTCCAACCTTAGGCCCACCAGCTGATCCTGGCTTTCTTGCACTGTTTGAAGGATTTCCTGGCTTTTTAGGTGCCGGAACCTTGAAGGCTGAAGCAGCTGATGATGGCCTATTTCCATCCACCGACTCTTCATCATCAAAGCTTTTGTCTAGAAAAAGATACATTAAATAAAAATAGACCTATTAGACTGGGTGAATATTCATTTCCTAAAAAACTATTTCCCTCTACATTTCACAGAGATTCACAAAATGAATAAATAAAAACAAGTATTTACTAGTTTGTCCTGTCTCTGACCTAGGAACAAAATGACAATGGGAGATAAACAGCATTATCTACATCTCAAGTTCTTACAAATATTATTTTACCTTCATAATTAACCACAGAAGAACTGAGCATAAAAACAAATCCTACACATCCACTCCCACAAAGGAAAAATATCCTTGCACAGACTGAATTTTTTCAACCATTTCTTAATATTTTCCCAAAAGGAAAGCCCTTATTATAATTTTTATCATTCCAGTTTACCAAAGAAAAATGCTTCTCCTTTTCATTCTTTCACTCATGCATGCATTTTCTGCTACACATCCTCCCACAATGTGTCTAACTAGCACTCCCTGTCTCCTTCCTTCCACCCAGATTTTTCAACTTACAATCACAGATCCTCTTGCAGATCAGTCGCCTCATTCCTCTGATAGCTCTTCAATCCCCTCACCCTAGGACGGACCAGCACCTCACATGGCCACATGCAGTAAATTCTTAATACTAATCAAAGATTCTATCAAAATCTGCTCGCAAACACCCTAGATCCACCACTGAGATTTGTGCCGGCATCTTTCTCTCCCTTCCCTGCACTAGGTGCTGCACAACCAATGAGCTGCAAGGTGACATCATCTTCTGGGAGCCAACGCCAGAGGAAAAGGTGAAAATTCTCCATGCAAATAAATTCATTCCCACACACGTTATTTGCCACTATTCCAATCCTTCATTAAAAAATTAGACAGGCAGACAATATTCCGGGGCTTGCACTCCTCTTTCCTGTAATTTCAGGTTTGTGTATTTTTAATCGTGAAAGAAATTCATCTCTAGTGACTAAATAGTCTCTATTCTAAATTGAAAATATTGTGCCTTAGAAGAATCCAACATATTCCAAGAGCAGAACATAATGTTTTCCCCACCCACTTAGGGAAGAAGCATTTATCTATAAGCTTGAGCACAGGAAAGATACCAGGCTATCGTTTCTATAATAAATAAAATGGGCGAGGCTGAGTAAGATACAGCTGCACTACAGTAATGAAAGACCAATTTATCATATTACCTGCTCTAAAACCTGCCATTTGTATAAAAAAATAACAAACCAAGCCAAATTAATTGCAAAGCTTCATCATTTCTGGAATGGTTAACTGTTTACCCATCGGTTATTCAGAACTTGCTCTCAGGGAAATGTCAACTATATTTGACAGTGTAGCCTCCCAGAGGAAGGCAGCTTGCATTAAAGGGTATAGCAAGGTTTTGTCCAGCAGCATTTGCAGCACCATCGAACGTCAGAACACCCTGCATTTAATGTGTCCAAGATCACTGCTGCTATAGTTAGTACATTTTTCTAGCATTTGCCAAAAGCTGTGTTTTGCACTAATAAATCTCCATGACCAAAGAAACAAACAGTCACAAGAAAAATATGGATGCGTATTAACAATTTTCATTAACATTATTTCTTCCTCTCCTAAAAACACTGATTTTTAAGTGAATCTTGCTAAGAGTAATTGTTTGGATCTGTAAACTCCGAATCAGAGGAAAAGGCATCAGCCTTCCCCCTCACCGTCCTGTGTGTTGCCATGGAAACAGCACTCCCGCTCAGCATACGGGCTGAGCCAGAATACATTTTGATTCCTGATGCTTTTACTCTCACTGTCTTAAATAGAACCAGACATTAAGATTTTGAGCAAGGAAAATCACTAGCACAAAGGCCAGATAAAGTGAAATGATTTAAACACTCTCACAGAAGGGTTAGTGGCAGTAATATCTAGGATACCTGCAACATTACAGGTAATCTTGAAATAGCAACTGCATTATCTTGCAGATTTTTGAACAGCATGAACAGATCAACACTGACACGTGAGTATGGAATCATGAAAACAGACTAAAAGTGAAAACACACTTTGCAAATAAAAATGGTTCTGTTGCTGCACTTTCAAATCTGATGAAGAAACAGACAAGACTTTCATGCTACTACCCAACAGCTCTACAACGCAGCACTGATATGCAAATGTTGCACAAGTCTTGGAAACAATAAAGTTATTTGCAATACAATCCTAAAAATAGGAAGTGAGCATTTGCTCATTTACGCAAAAATCTCCTAATCAAGAAAAATCTAGGCAATCCCAAACAACTGTGTACTTTGGGAACCAGTGACTCAGATAAATTAATTTTATTTTTACCAAACAATTCATTAAGGAGTATCAAACAATTCATGAAGGAGTATCAAAGATGGGTAATTGCAGAAGTTACTGATCAACCCCAAAATGTGCAAACAGAATTTCAGAAAATAATGCAAAGGCAAATGTTTCAACCTATTGATGGGTTGTTAGAGGATACATTAAATAGTGTACTTGTAATACTGTCAAACTACTTTGCCTAGTTAAAGAATATTCTTTCATACATTTAAAAGACTGTTAACACTGGAATAAAATCTACACTATGAAATAGTTTACACAGTTTTTCAGTCCACATGAAACTCATCTTTTGAAAATAAATGCCTTTAAGATACACAGAACCGATTTAAACCACTGATACATGGGTTTTCTTAACCAGACTTTTCATGGTTTATGTTAAAATAAATTTAAAAATGCTGTAGACTTACTTGAAGTGTTCCAAAATAACAGAACAGTACCATAAGCATGTAAAACTAATGGCTGAAAAGGATCTGTTTGAATTCTATTAAGGCTAAAGTGATAATGCAGCTGAGCCTCTTTTGTTCTGGATTTGTTTTTTAAATAAACATAAGCAGGAAAATTTCATACTGCCTTTTAAAGAAACCACAGGTTTTCCCCACCCTTTTAGGCCTTTCCACTTTCATTTCCCTAGGATTTACTGTCAAAATCCCGAGCGATGTTTAGGGAGATTTCATTTTCAGGAATATGCTTTACACTGTGAACATCCAAAACCTGAAGTTTGTATTTACAGCACTTCATGAAAACAGAACATTATATTTGCTTCCCCTACAATGTGCCCTCACTCATCTGCAATGATCCACTTGCTGGTAGCTCCTGTAAAAGCATTTCCATGTACTTCAGCATGGAGAAGCCCAGCTCCAGTTGTAACTGCTGCTCCCCAGGGCATCATCAAGGAGCAGTTCTGCCCAATCTGGCATTACTACATGCCTTTGGCTGGCCAAAGGACCAGGGACGGAGCTCCGGCCGGCCAACACACAGAGCACGGGGATGGCCGTATTTCAGTATCAAACTGTGCCTCTAATGTTAGTTTTATGAAGTCTACAAACAAAATGTATTTCTACAACCGAAGTCATAAAAGCCTAAATGTAGCAGATATTTCAAAACAAAGCCATCTGATGGATGCAAACTTTTTTTCATTCTAAAATGGCTGGATAATTTTCATTCTACATAATTTTAACACTTTCAGAGTATCAAATTTTGCATATGCAAATACACCTGACAGCTAAGAAAGCATTATCCCAACAGTGTTTTAAAACAAAGTTCCAAGGTACTAAAAATAAAAAGTCATATGAATTGCTAGCAACACACAGAACATCTTAAAGGAAAAACACAATAAATTGAAGACACCTAAGCCTCAGTTAAATCTCACAACACTGTTCTTGTACTTGATATGTAATATTTTGAACTGTAGTGGATAAGGAGTTTTGGAAGTAAGCACACCATACAGAGAAGAGCCTGGAATCTAGTACTGCCGAAAGCTCCTGCAGAAACCTGATGAGCAACAAATGCTCTCCCTCTGGTACAAGCTCTCTTCCAGATGAACTACTTCAAAGCTGGGGAAGAAAAAATTCAAGAGAAGGTTTTTACCTTCAGAAAGCTAGGAACTCAAGATTCAAAATCTGAGCATTAGAAGTTTTCTCTTCTAATGAAGGGCAGAGATCTGCAGCACGGAGGATGATCTGCAGGTACACTGCATCAAGTGAACTGCTATCAATGAATTGCTGTGCATTTCCATAAAACCCTTCAAGAGTTGTCTAAGAAATCTTTCCAGTAAAAGACCCTCCAAACCAACCTGCAGGACACACCATAACCCAAAGTCTACCACACTTTCTGAACTTATGATTTACCAAAGTTATTTGAAGATTAAATCCAGGCAGACAGACCAAAACTTGAACAATCACAGAACATTAAATACTAAAAGTCTTAAGAAACAAACTATGCCATTTGAACTAAAAATAAACAAAATGTATGTGCTATCTTCCTGCCTTGTAGCATTACTCTTGAGGGCCAGATCACAAGTATGTAGTGTATGTTTTCTGAAGTATTCAGAGAGATCAAAGCATAAACATTTATAATGAAACTTGATATTCAAAGAACATGCTAGTGCTCCCAATATTTTAAACTTCAAAACAATCTATTTACTGTGATTTGCCAATAGAGCAGTAAAAGTAATTATGTATCCAGTAAACATAAAGATACATCCAGTGACAAGGAGAATCGAGACAGAAATCTAAAGTTTTTCATATCCAGAGAGAAAAAATATTTTATTGTCAAAGAAGATTAAATTAGAATACATTTACTAACACTGCAAACTCAAGCCTCAACTTGAACTGGTTTGAAGATTGATAGAACTAATGTGACATTCTGGTATCTAACATTTTTTAATTCATAGTCAGTAACAGAAAAATGGAATCAGTATCACCTTCACAGCAGCACAAATACAAGATCTATTCAGCAAAAAGAAATCAGAAGTTAACTGACTTAAGGCAGATCATCAAGTGACATTCATTATAAGGGTGAAAAAACCTGGATCCCTGCAGTAAAACTGGCAATAAAGGCAAATCTGGATACTGTTTTCAGTAGCAACATCTTACATATCTAACCCAACTAGGGTTGTAAATACCAATTTGCAGTATTTTACTGTAGACTGACAATAGTCAAACCAGAGAACACAATATATTTAATATCTACATGTTTAATAAAACGGCTTTTAAACTGACTTCTGTTCAAGATATTTGTATCAATTTTGCTTCAATAACTGATAATTATAGGCTTTGCTAACAAATACTAGTGTTTTCTACCTTCTGTTAACATTTCCTTTTTCACACCACAAAATACTTGAGGACAACTACAAAATCCTGCCGAAGCAAAAAAACCCCTAAGTAGATGAACTCTTCACATTTTCCAAGTCACTCCCCCATTCTGTGCCTACCAAGACACCCACTGCCAGTCTCCCTTCAGTGACTTACAAACATAGACTGCATCAATTACTTGGAACATCTGGGACCGGATCATTAGCTCAATTCCAGATGAACTGGTGCAGCCTACAACAACTTCTGTCAAGCATGAAAATGAAGCCGCAAGCACTACACATGCATCAAGTTAGCTGATCCCTCTAATCCATACTTCAAGCCAATGCCCCACATCATTTAGTGAGAACTTTATCCCTTACACATCAGGCATTCCATACAGTCCAAATCTGTTTGTCCTGACACAAAGGACAGGATTCATTTGCCTAAGCACAGTCATCTAAAACCAGTTTAGACAGTCCTGGGCATCCTGTCTGGCGGCCAGCTGACATTCCAGAAGGCCACAGATCTCTTGTGGGTCTCATGTCACGCCTGCTTGCTCCGCGTGGCTACTGTGGATGATGCAAGGCACACCTACGGCTGGACAGACAAATTGTACCTAAGAAGCTTCAGATCTACCATAAAGGCATCATTCCTTGGCATTCCTGTGCCACAGCAGCTCCTGGGATCCTAAACCCTTGGGAGACAAATTCTCATGCCCAAACAAAAGCCTGCTTCCCACAATGATGGAGCATGGCTCTTCCAGAGACAATAGTGGAAGCACAGAAGTAATGTGTGTCCACTTGCTGATGGATTTAACTTTACCTCATGTTACCTCCTTTGCTCCTCTTTGCCTTCCTGAAGGAAGCAACTGTACCAATGACTCAGTGCTGGCAAATGGTTCTCTTCTGTGCAATATATGCTGATGCTTATCAGCAAAATCTCAAGCTCCTACCAAAAGAGATTCCTTTTCCTGCAGTAACCTCATAGGGGATGGATGAGATAAAATAATACCAATGAGAACAGTGTTTCAAGAACGGCAGAACTTGGTTCAAAAATCCCCCAAAGTTCTTAAACCAAACATTCTTTTCTTTCATATGCTATTTTTTCAGGCAGTTCCAGTGAACTAGTGTCTTCAAAAAAATTCAGAAAGGCAGCAAGTAAGGGGAGCAAGAGTCAGTAACAGGAATAAGGCAAGTATTAATCAGTTAAATTTTGCTGTTGATCTGATCTCAATTTTTAATAAAGTTCCCATAACCTTTCAACAAGCAAAGCAAAATACAGTTCTCCTACATTCCATTGATCAGTTACAGCACTTTTGGTGTAACACCTGCTCACACCTGCTTTTGGGTTGTTTTTCTTTCTTTGTTCTGGTGTATGCATTTGATCTTTTTAATACATGACCCTCAATGAATAGGACAAAAGAAAAGAAGGAAAATGAGGAAGAAGATACAAGACCAAACAGACTTTTGAAAAAGAAATATTTAGGAGTGGCAATGTCACATGCCACAATTATTATCCACATTTATACAGGCCTGTTCTGATGACGTTAGTAGTTTATCCATTCTGCTCCATGGTTTCATGAAGGACTATGTTCAAAAAAGATTAATTCAGAAAAAATTTAACATATCCCCAGCATTATTTTCCTAACCCCAAAGAAAAGTTAGTCTTACAGCTTATCTTAACTACTGTCTGAAAGACAAGATTTAACTACAGATTTCAAATAAAGCTGCAATAAACTGAAATAAGCAACTGAGCTAATTTTGCTCCCTAGTAAAGCTTCAATCCCATTTCTAGCTCTAGACTATCTCATGTAAACCTAAGTACTTTTGTAATTTTTACCTATTAAAGATTAAGACAGTTTCTGCAAATCTTGCCATATTTTATATTTTTATAGTATCTGTAAAATTACCATAGTCCACATGTTTAAATTAATTAATAAATCATTTAGTCCTTTCTAAATTCTTGCAATTGGTCTTTCCTTTGTTATACATGTGTAACATTTCCCAAATGTTACTCCCAGCAAACTTACTGAAAACTGAAGATGCAATCAATACCACTGTACTTTAAAAATCATCAATTTGACTTTATTTACATCTTTCCTGAGGCACGTGCAATAGTCTTCTGAATCAACACCTAATAGTCTATAACCTATTAGCAAATGAAGCACCATTTTCTCAGTAAATGGGGAATACAAAGATTATGAGGTTCTCCAGAATTCATGACAACACCAAAAACAGGATTCAAGACTAAACAGCAAGGCTTAAAATAACACTACATCACGTTACTGTTCTTCAACATCTGCACTATGTTATTGCTCTAGGACATGCTACTTGGACCACTATGTCCAGCGCTGAAATGTTAACAAGTCGGTTGCCTTTTAGGCGGGGGAAGGCAAAGTGGTGTAGAAAGGACACAGACCTGCCTTGCATATGAAATCAAAGACTGAAAGTTTTTGACATTTTAAATACACAGGTTGAGTCACTAGCTGCGACACCGAAACTGATGGGATACTCCTCTAATTTAGCACAAAGTAAAACACGCCTACTGCAGCACAAATGTTTTGTGATTGTTTCTGGTATTGTGAAATACCAGAATTAAAACTGAGAAAGACAGTAACTTCTGAAGCACTCAAGATTTCTGCTACATGAGTGAGTACTCCCTTAGAGAGTTTTCCTATCCAGACACTGATTAAAATGAAAGCAAATAACTCACTTAAAATGATGATAAAAAAAGAAAAATAAAAAACTCTAACAGAATTTCTACTTGATGCCTTGTTAATTTTTGTGAGCCACTTTACACATAAAATACTCAATTTCTATCAAAAGAGGCGCTTTATTTAACTGTTGTAGCCTGTCAGAATTCAAAACTCGCTTGTCGCCAAACCCTGCACTCGATTGCTTAAGCTGCCCTCTAAAAAAGCTGCCACTTCAAGTATCTTCTTGAAGTATAAGCTTCACTATTTGCATTTAAAATATTCTGCAAGCCAACAGCCAGTCTTTGCTCAGTAGATCTGGTTTAATTACTGTCTTTATTATCTCAGCTCCAGAAGTCATTCTATTTCTTTCTTCACAAATTCCTTTTGCTTATACATCAAGTATCCAACTGTCAACAGCACCAGCATTTTCTTCAACGAATCTAATGACCTGTTTAAACCCCAATATATTTATCACAAAAAATACATTTTATCTAGAAACCACTACTCAAAAATTGCAAAAATATGGCTAGCATTATCAATGTATTTAAGTTCAGAAACGTAGAAAAAAGGGCCATCATATTTACCTATCTGCAGCTAACTCAATTGAATAACTGGTATCTATTGAGGAATGATTCAATTCAGGACATTTCCAGTACTTAATTCAGTCACACAGAAGCACCTGGGCTTAATGACTTGAATTTTCAAACTATCAATTACATCACAGCAAGGGTAAGAGAGGCACTCACAAGTACCACGTTCATTCATCTTTAACGTATATCACAAGGATGATATACATTAAAGGGAAGGGGCATAGGACCTATATAACATCAATGAGAGGGTTTACAAACAGAAAGCTTAAATTGTGCTTTACTATTAGAGCGTGACAGTGACAAATGTAAATCTACCATCAGAGAGATCATGATAGCAGCTAACATTTGCATTAGTTTTTAGTGTGGCCAATTTCTGCATGCTCAGCTCCATTTGCATGTTGAAAATGTAAAACTGCAAGGCAGATTGACAAATAAAACATAGATCCTAAAAGCAGAAAGTGTAATATGAGCATACAGCAGATAAAACATTGAGAGACTTATTTTTCTGAATTTTAGATCCATGTAGATTAGGAACTAAAAGTTACTATCTGCACATGAGTTTTCACACCACAGCACAGAATGAAAGGGGTTGTTAATGGCCTTTCAGCTCACTGACCCACCTGATCTCTGCCTCATATAGTCAGAAGTAGAGACTAAGAAAATATGACAAATTATCTTAATTTTAGTCTCAATGCTGCCACTTCACTTGTGGATAATAAAACTGGTGGTTTTAAGAGGCCCAACTCTCAACAAACTGGACTTCTTAACACAGAACAAAGAATAGTTTGAGTTTTAAGGGACCTTAAAGATTGGCTAGTTCCAACCATCCTGCCATGGGCAGGACACCTTTCACTAGACCAGGTTGTTCAGAGCTCTCCATCCAACCTGGCAGTAAACTCCTCCAGGGATGGGGCATCCACAGCTTCTCTGGGCAGCCTGCTGCAGTGCCTCACCACCTTCAGTGAAGGATTTCTAGTCTAAATACACCTTTGTGAGCTTAAAGCCATTCTGCCATGCCCTTGTAAAACATCCCTCTCCAGCTTTCTTGTGGGCCCCCCTTTTGGTACAGGAAACTGCTTCTCTGGAGCCTCCTCTGCTCAGGGCTGAACGATCCCAATTCTCTCAGCTTGTCTCCACAGAAGGGGTGCCCCAGCCCTCTTATCATCTTTGTGGCCTCCTGTGAACTCACTCAACAGCTCACCTCCCTTGCCCTGCTAGCCACACTGCTCTTCACACAGCCCAGGACAGAACTGGGTTCTTGGGCTGCAAGCCCACATGGCCAACTCATGTCCAGCCTCTCATCCACCAGCACCACAGAAGCTAAAAAACTCACACCAGATCTGGAAAATCTGAAGTGCTTGGCGTATGGCTAGGCAGCTTTAGTAGCTGCCATTTCTCTAATTTTGTGGGACCATGATCCAACCCTCAAATAATATATAGAGATCGTTTCTCACAGTGGTTCTAAAGAATTTGCAAAAATCGACTCAAGAATGCAAAGAAATTTTAAACAAAAACAACCTACACAGAAACGCAGAAAGTCTGACCTTTAAGTTCAATAGCAAACCTCACACTGTGTAAGTTGATTGACCAAAGGACTTTTATCAGGTCAACAAACAAAACAATCCATAATGATAAAGGATTTTTTGTCAAATAGAAATCTACTCATGCTCATTGCTTAGGCAATCATGGAACACCATGGAGCTCTTGACATCTGATGAAAGCAGAAATATCTAATTTGAAGAAAGTAAGGTTTTCTGCAGGCTGCTAAGAGCTTTGTTCAACAACTTCTGCCCTTTCCACCTTTCCTCAGGCTCCAACCATCCATAACTTGGAGGGCTTTAAAGCTTGTCTCAGTTGAACAGAAGAATTTTCACATCAAATAAATACACATGAAGAGGAACCAGAGAAATTCTGGTACCATGAAAATCCTCTTGCCTACACTCTACATAGCTGGGAAACTCCTGTGAGTTTTAAATTGTAATTACTTCTTGTAAGAGTCTACATACACAGCTGGTTTTCAGAAGTCACTTTTAAGTTATTAACTGCTCTTTCCAGCTGTTGCTATGAAAGTATATTTTGATGAATGAGCTGGGCAAAGAAAGCAGACAAAAAAAATCCAAAACACAAGTCTTTAAAGCTAAGATGCTTTTATAAATACAATATACAAAATAGAATTTCTGATTCAGGTCAATACTAGAGGAGACCCTTCACCTCTGAAGGCATTTCAGACTCTGAACTGATCCAAATGTAGCTTACTTGCTCATCAGTATTTACTACTGGAAGACTTTATTAAAAATAACATGGAACAGTACAAAAATGCTCCTTATATTTCATAGATAACAAAGATGAAAATAAACCCTTCAAGGCAAATACCCAATCAGCCAAGTGGAAGATTCCTGCAACATCTATCAAAGGAAACCCTTAGTAGGCCTTACATTTCTCCTGTGGCTGTTCACAAATCTAATTTTTTTTTTTTTTTCAAAATGTACCTTAAAAAATAGTAATAGTAACAACCCCCCATCAAACAACCAAAAAACATGCAATAATACCAATAGCCTGGAATAATCAGAAACATGCAGATAGAACAGAAAACACCAAAAGAATTTTTTTTTTAATTTTGTGACTTGTTCTAAAAAACGACTAACTCCTAACTGTCTAGCACTCCAGACAACCAACACTTTAAATTAAACATATCTGGAAATCTTTTTAGTGAAGTCATGTTTCATGTTTAATGAAAACAACAATAACCACCACCACCCACAAAATCCTTTGACATTTTGCAAATGTCATTTAGAAACAACAACAAAAAAACCTTGTAGTTATTACCCTAGAATATATAAAAAAGCAGGTGCACTTATTCTAGAAGCTATGCTGGTTTTGAGAAAACAACTGTGTCTGTCCAGCTTGCTGTTTTGTTTTTTAAATAAATAATGCTCTGAGTTGCACCTTGAATTCTTCTTTGAATTATTTTTTCTATTCACATCAGTCTAGAACCTTGCTGTATTCATCCCTTCTCTTAGTAGAAACTGTGTCTTTTCATATAACCCTTGGCTTGTTTACACATTCCCTCCCTCTCCCACTCATCTGCTTCACTTTCCCACTGTTCTTTTACTGCCTATTACTGCATTTTATAGACAAAACACAACTCAGAATCTATGTTAATCACTGGGAGTAGCATCTGACCTTACTGTGAAAAGAAGTTCTGCACTGGTTTGGTTCAGAACAGGAATCACATTCCAGCTCATGGTATCTGTCCTTCCTTTCTCAGGCACCGTGAGTAAAGCCATTTCCCAAAGCAATGTGCCCACCAACTGCTAGTAAAAGAACAGGAGTGCTGGGGAGCAACTGTAGGAAAAGGAGCCAGGGCAGGTGCAGCCAGCATGTTAAAGAAAACACAAGCACAAACAAGAACAGAAAAGGGAACAAGTGAAACGCTTCCATCCCGCACAAAAACTTCTGCTACTATTTATATTCCCACACCCAGGAGACAGCTCTGGATGGTACAAAGCACCACAGTTACAGCCTGACCAATTTCTAGGCCAGTGTAGCAATTCCTCTATCATCATTCACAGGACTCTGTTTGTTTAAAAAGTCTCCTACCAGCGGATAAGAAAAATCAGAAATACACTTCAGAAATCCACATGCACTAAAATAACATATATTTTTTAATTAAGCTAATGTCTCAAACATCACTGTAGCTTCCATACCTTTAGTACGTCCAATCCCTTTTTCAATCAAAAGTAAAATATGAAAGCTGTACAGCACCCACACTTGGCAGTAACTAGTTAATCAGATTAAAGACTCAGGAAGACAGCCTTCCCTCAGAAGAACATCAGGGAATGGAAGATATTTGTTCTCATGCTTTACGACCATGCATACATTAATCAAGTATTTTGAAAGAAGACAAAACACAAAATTTGATATGCTTATGCAGTAAGATAGAAGGATAATTTCTATTCATAAACCAGTCACATATGCTTTATCATCTAAAATCTGACAAGTGCTTAAAGTCATGAACCATCATTACACTGTACGCCATTTACATAAAAATACAATAATAAATAAAGAAGTGCTTATTCATAATATGATACAGAACATTATACTGGGTATACACTAGGCCAACAAACGTGCATACCAAATATGTCCTCTTACAAAGCTGATTATATGCTTTTACATAGCTCTCAAATACCTTATGTCTGGTACTGCAATATGTTTACTACATCTTAAGAAAACCTATGTCTAATCTTCCTTTTTAGGCCATTTGTAGTTTTAGGCAGACAATTTTGTCCTTATCCTAATTATTTGGTTCAACTGGGATCAAGGCAGTCCCTTACCTACCAAATAACATGGTAACATAGCACAGATTGCCAACCAGGTGAGGAAACACCAGTGGAAGCTGCTGAATTACAAACCCTGGAGAGAACGCGCAACAAGATGTGCGCACTGCAATTCCGTTCGTCACCTCCTCAGCAGCCTAATCTGGTTACCAACGGATAATGGCAGAAATGCATTATCCTCTCCCAGGAACAAGGAACCCAGAGCCAGGAACAGGCTGATTTTTCTCAGCAGCCTCCACCACTTGCAGGGCAAGCACAGACCTCCACTCACACAAGTATGTGAAATGCCTTTAAGATCGAGGCAGCGCACGCTTTCCCACTGGCCTGCATTCAGTACAGTAGAAGTTACGGTCCATTTGCTTGCTGGGCCACAATCACAGGATTATTTTTTCCCCCTCTACATCCTTCTAACAGTAGCTTGGAGAGCTTGAGACAGTTAACATGGGGGCAAACAGAAAATCTGGTTCTACGTTTTAATCTTCACTTGAGAAATCAGATTAAGACTCAACTGCTAAGCATCACATTTTATTTACATTTCTGCTTGTGCTCAAGAAAACTGGAAAAAAAATCAAAAAGGTTCCAATAAGCCAATGTCTTTTATTCAAGATAAAATTGACATTACAACTTCTAAATAGCATTTCCAAACATACTCTGCAATTTTGTAACACACCTAGGCTGATTAAGAGAGCAAACCAAGTAAGATGACTAAAAAGATCTCTTCTCTGGAGTATCAGCACAATGCCTTCAGTCTAGTCTCACAAATAATAAGTTAATCATACATACTGGCCACAATGAAGTGACATTTTGCCAAGAAAATACATTTCTCAAAGGCTGCAGAATCACTAACCTTAAAACATTTTTCTTCTATATTGCTTATATTAGGAGGATATACAGAATATTGGCAAAATAGAAGACTGCAACCAAACCATCAAATTTAGAAAAACGATTAAGAAGTTTTCTTAGTAGTAACTAAGGTTTTGCTTTCCCCTACAGTTTCATAACACAACATCAGAAGACTGAATTCCTTGTAAATGTAGTAAGCGGTAGTTTTAAGAGACCAACAGCTACATAATCATCCTACACACTGTTAATTGTATCTGGCATTATTGCTCAAAGCTCCTACACAGAATGTCAGCTGACTGCATGAACAGTACTTTGTTCTTAGTGCCTTTGTTAATGACGAATTGAATTATACAGAAGAGAACTTCAAAACCACCCTCACTTTATAAACCTCGACCATTACAGAATGACAAAAATCCTACAGCTTTGCCTTGAGAATGCAGTTATTTCTTAACATGCTACAACTTGTATTCTTAATCTGCAAGTTACCACAATTCATGTTTACACCATGGAGAGCTGTGTTGCTTCACAGAAAAGAAACAAAGATGAAGAAAAACATTCCAAAAAAAACCCAAAAAAAACCCACCCCAGCAAGAGTGAGCTTGGTACATATTCATTTCTACAAAGACCATGACTTCCCTTGCACCTTGCAAATGACAAAAATACAAACATCAGAGAACTGCTCAAATTTATTTTTTTTAGACTATCCAGACAATCCAGACATAATTTCACTGCTCTGGTCACACTCACTATCTCTTTCAGTCTCTGACATATGAAAGAACTAATTGAAAAACACACACTTCAGGTCACCTCAATAAAGGGTCTCTCTCAGGACTCTTACAACTACTGCTTCAGCAAATTCAGATAAAAGATTTAATCTGTGATCTTTATAAACCATCTTCTTCATGCAAATCTACATATATAGTCACTTGTCAAAGCACAGCCATCCTGCCTCATCCCTAAACTTGCTTCAAGTCCAATGAGTGTCTCAAGTCTCTCTAAAAATAATAACGCATATATAGAAAGTCATCAAGGTATTAAGCTCAGAGAACCTGGCTGACATGCAAACCCAAGAGGTGTCATAAAGAGAAAACATATGTCTATTTTTTAAAGAAAGCACAACCATATAGTCTGTATTGCTTTACTGACCTACTTTCCATTGGTTTGTGTAACAATACACTGTGCAGTGAAGGAAACGTAGTAACATCCTATGTCTTTATTAAATATACATCTCCAGCTCTAGCAGCAAGGCTCTTCCTTTACGGCTATGCTGAGTAGGTATAAATTTCCTCACATAATAGGGCAGGTTAACATCCGCTTGTTTACAAAGCAGTAGAGTAAATTCTGCCTTATCTTGCAGAGGTGGCCAACACAAGTAACACCGAGGCGAGAGGGGTAAACACAACGCCAACATAAAAATGCACAGCGGAATCTGCCAGAGTCGTAAATAATTGAGATCACGGGCCATCCCAGCAACACAGGCACGGTTAAAATGCTACGAAGGGCTGGAGCTGCCACGCTCGGTGCCCCGGCACCCTCCGGCTGCTGCAAGTAGCAGCCATCGCGCAGCGCCCGGCTCGGGCGGAAGCCAAGCCCGTCAGCCCGAGATGCCAACCTGCCATACCAAGCTCCCCGGCCCCCCCGGGCTGTCGAGAGCCCCCGCAGCCCTGCGCCGGTCCTCAAGGGCACGGCGGTCCCTACTCACCGTCCCCCACAGCCATCATGCCCGGCGGTTCCGCGGGAGGGCGGGCGCGGCGGCTCCCGGCCGGATTCCTGCCGGCTCCCCGCTGCCCCAGCCGCCGCCTCGCTTCAAAATAGCAGTCCCGCCTTGCGAGGGAGCTCCGCGCCGGCCCGGCCCCGGCCCGGCCCCCCGGACGCTCCGCCCCCGCCGTCAGAGCCCGCCGGGTCCCCCCCGCCGCCCGGCTGCGCCGGAGCCCCGCCACGGGGGACACCCCACGCCCCAAGGGGGAAGCTCTGCCCCCCGCCACATGTTCTCGGAACATGAAACGAGAGGAGAAGCAGCAGCCTTGGTTAAGGACGAGCACTGCGCAGAACAGAGATCAACCAAAACGTAACATAACGTGAAATAAAACAATAAAGCCACAGGAAGTAGGAAAGGACTCCGTTGAAGAAAGCTGATGCCTCTTTTTTTGAGTTTTCGGAAGACTTGTTTGGAAACCCCCCCCCGCAACTTTAAAAGAGAAACTGCTTCCAAAGCATGTGTGCAACACATGCTGGGGAGCACCAATGACACACTGCCCAGAGCCTGAGCTGCTGATCAGAGCAGGTACCCGAATCTATGTTTTAGGTGACATGCTGAGGGTAGAGAGCTCAATTCAACAGTGATCAAAACAAAGAGCACCACTTCAGTAGTAGCAATTTACTTAGCCTTGCCATCAGAAAAGTTTAAAATTCAGGCAGACTGTAGCATACGCTGTTGCACAGAGCATGAGAACCATGCATTTGCAAGGAACCAGACATCGTTCCCTGTAATAATAATCCAAGAAGTCAGTCAAATCCTTAAAACCAGTAGAAGCATCAGCCTGATGAGGCCCTTTTCTTCCAAATGGGCTTGAACTGACCAGTACATTTCACTGGTCAGTAAGTTTTCCTATTTAGAATGATAGCCCATGGAGAAGAGCAGCTGAAATTGAAAAGGACGTGGCTACATTTTGACCACTTACACCGAGCTAGCCAAAGGAATACATGCAGCTTGAAACCTCTATAAAATAATCACGGCAGCTATCACCACTATTCCCAAACGATATATATTCATGTTGTGCTGCACTGGTGAGCTCTATTAAGAGTATGTCGTCACTGTCTCCATAGTAACTATATTTCCAAATAGAAAACAGCAAAGGGAAATAAAAAACAATAGTGTAATGTGGAAAAACAGATACACAGTAGTGCTATGGATTTTTATTTGCCCATTTTTTTCCCAGGAGAACATGTAATTCAGCTGCATCTTTATCACCCATAACGCAGCTCCCCTACACTGTGATACTAACATCACGTATCCTACCTGTCGTATTTTGTGTTTGTAAAGCAGTCCTTTGAGCCATTAAACATTAAAATGAAAAAAGTGCATGGGTTGAATAGAGATGTATGATTAATCTTTGGCTCAATCATTCTGCTGAGTGCAGTAGGGAGCTCAGTATTAATAGCTTCCCTACTTTTGTTTTAATTCCCTGTTTCAGTAATGACACAACTATATAGGAGTCTGCTTCAATAATGACACAACTATATAGGAGTCTGCTTCAATTCTCTTAGAGAAAACAGTATTTACAAATCTCAGGCAGTAGAAACGAGTGCTTTTGTAGCACTGAGATTGGCTGCCAGTTCTGTTTCCATAGAAATGTACACTGACTTGCTGAAAAATGGGGGGGTGCTTTAAAGAATCTTCTCCAGTTTGGAAGGCTACATATAGTTCTGGTGGAATGAAAGGGCACAACTAGCAGTATGCAGAAGATATTGTTTAACAGGCAAACATCCTGATATGATTCTTTTAATATGCATCATTATGAATGTAAACAAATCCCAAGGTTTGCATAGCAACTCATTCATTCACATAATTCACATTAAAGAACTTATCTCTGATTTTTACTATACACATCTGAGAGCAAAAAATAAAAAGAATCTAAGGTCAGCTGGAGAGGCAAGATAGCAATAGGATATTATTTAAGTCTGTAAGCTGCTCTCATCAGGCAAAAGCACTGAAATTCCTGCCCATTTCCCTTGTTAGACATGGTACCTTCTCATGCATTGGCGTATCAAACTCCTCATTACATCCTACCCCAATTATTCCATCCGTAAGTGTTTGAATGTGCTTTCCACCCTGTCTACCCTCCAAGAGGGTCTCTCAGTCCCTAATGGTAACTTGTTCTCCTCCTCATCTTTACCATTCCATCACAGATCAGATTCAATAAAGGAAAGAGGTAACACAAGACTACAGTGTTCTCACCAGATCCCCTCTAGCACACTCAAAATGATAAGTTATTAAATATACCACTGTGCTAAGATGGAAGGAAGGAGACCTTTTCCTGTCCTACCTGTATTTCTCCCATATACCTAAGCATGCCAACACAATGTTTTTTCAAATTCTCAAGTGTTAAATCATATATTTTTAAATAAGCTTTTTTTTTTTTTTTTTACTATCAATATAGTATGGAAAACATTTTTGTATTCAGGTTGTTTAAAGCTGCAAGCTTTGACTCTATATTCCTTTTTTTTTCTTCCTAAGTACATGCTGGATAAAAAGACTGAACAACTGACATTAGTATTATTTGATGAGAGAATCCTAAGTCACATCTCTGGATTCTCAGAAACTAGGTCAACACTCCAAATATTCACTACCACAGCAGTGTCACTCAGGACTATGAAGAAGATGATATGTTCCAAGGTTGCATTAGCAAGTTCCTCCCTATCCATCACACACTGAACAGGACCCCCAACAGTACAGTCATCCTACTTGGGGACAGAAACTCCACCTGGCAAAAAGCCATCCCTTTTGCTGTTAAGAAGGCCCACTATGAAGTTTAGTTATATTAAAGGCAGTTGAAATGTTTTGTGCTTTCGACCTTGCCTCTACCTCCTCCCACTTGGAAAGACAACCCTATTCCCCCCTACCATCCCAAACCCTACTACAAAATATCCAAAGCACAAAAAAATTCCTCAACACTGTAACAGATGTATTTACCCACTCAAATCTGGCCTTTATCCAGAGATGTTTGATAAAGCTCCTGAAAGAAAAGTTGGAACCAAGGCTACAGGAATTCAACAGTAACTTTAAATCTACACGTGCAAGCAGTAAACACAAATTGTCCTTCAGAGAATAATGAAGCACAAAGCCAAGATAAAGCACTAACAATGGAAGAATACCTTTACAATAACATTGAAAAACTGCCTAGATGGAAGCAACAGATGAACTAGATTCAAGCAAAAATACTGAAACCAATGTATTAAGAGGGATTCTGTCATTTATGGTACCAAAACAGAATGACAGTAACTTTTGCATAGAAAAGGCTACCTACAAGACAAAATACATGGTTTATACTGCCATAGATCAGCATTAATATCTGTGTTTTGCACGTGAGATACAAATAGTTTCAAAATAAACTTTGTTAACTCATAAATGGAGACCAAAAGGACAGAAGTGCTATGTTAACTAGTCCAGCAATGTGGTATATATATTTTCATATATTTAAATTATTTTCAATGCTTATATTCCCATGTGACTTTCTCCACTGTCCTGAGAAAGACACTATCTACCAACAGAAAGAATACGCATGTGCAATGCATCTCTGAATCTCTCAAATCTGTGAAATCTATGCAGTTGTGTTAATGTTAAATTTAAAAGATAATGAGTAAATTTACAATCTAACAGAACATAAATATTTACATTTTATGTAAAACATTTTTCCCCAATTTAGAATGCTTTGGGTTTTTTAAAAAATTGCGATTTTTTACAAATCAATTTTACGTGTTCAAGAATAGCAGTGTTTTATTTCAATGCAAAATGCAGCATAGAATCTTAGAACGTCAAAGAAAAGGTTACAAAACCACTTTCCTTTGAACCTACAGTGACTTCTGTTTTCACACATACAAGGAAAGGGTGAGAAAATTTAAAAAGGTACATTTGAGTACATTAAGGAATTATATGGATTCCTCAAAATATTTCTGCTCTTTAATAATATTAATATTTCTATCTACACTTTTTAGATACAGCAGACCATAATCAACATAGTTACTTTGAAAGACAAATTAACATGAGAAAACTCTTCTTAATAAAATAAGACCTACTGATTCCTTGCAGAAGACAATGAGGCTTCCAAAACTGATTATGCTAAAGCCACTGTCACAGTACCTCCTTTGTTTTGCTGTTATGTAACATTCTTTTCATAATTTACAGTTTTAAATTAAATTTTCATACTAAAAATACTGTAGCAAAAAAGCTGTAGGAAGCAACAGGGATTCTCTGCATAACAGGTTGTCTCTTCTTGAAAACACCAAAATAAGGAGCTCAGGCTCAATGAAGTCTTAACATCAATAACTGTCTTTGAATGCTGCAGTCTCCTATTTCTATAATTTAAAACTCCATGCATTATAATCATGATGCATCATTTTAAGATATCAAACACACCCATCACTAAAGCCCATTTTTCTCTTCGAAACATACTAAGGATAAAGGTTCATGTGATCTTTTTTTCCCCACACATGAGCACTTTGCAGCATTCTTCTATCCTCTACTGAGCACATCTGTAACTCGTTAAATATTCACTGCTTGTTTCCATGCAGTTTCAACACCTTTTCCAATTGTATTTTGACAACAATCCAACAAATACTTCCAGTAAAGTGTACAAGCTTGTTTCACCAAGCATCTCATTTTCTTAGCATTTACATGTTTCTATTCATCTATCTCACATGGATAATGCTAGTATTTAAACACTTATCTTGCATTAATCTAAAACTGATTATAAATATATGATCTTTCATACTCACCACTGATGTTACTTAAAATCATATTGTCAGAGTTTCTTATTTCATCAAATTTTGCAAAGATTGTTTGCAACCTATAAAAAACAAAAAAACAACAACGGATTTTTACATCTCTGAAATCCCACTGGCTACTGGTAAAAACAGAAATCAGTTTATTAGCATATAAAACAGCAAAACAGACTATACAAGGGATTAAGCAAATAAAGAAACAATTCCTAAAGCATTCCTCTTTAGCTGAGCATCTTCACAGAAATGCATAGAAAACTAAGCAAACTCCGCAAAGAACAAAAGTTGAGTATTATTTAAAATGATTAAAAATAACCTTCTAAAGTTCAGGTTCAGTAATGGCACATATTGTGTATATAAAGTATGTGTACGTGTGTATATATATATATATTTATTCATACTCAACAAGGTTACTCAACCAAAATAGGTTGAGTACTCATCCGTACTCAACTCAAAAAAAGATTACAATTTGAACTACGGAATGTTCACTTAGAAGAAAAAACCCAAAGGATTGCTATTTAATTTGTTCTAAGACTATTACTAATTTTCTTCCAAGTTTTTGTTCTATAAAATTTCCTCAGTTTGGTTATGAAAAGAGCTCGGTGGTAGTTAGCACTTCCACAGGGAAACAAAAAACCCCAAACCCCAAAACTTTCTTCTATATGTAAGCTACACTCAACACTTAAACGTGTCCAACCTGCACACCACTGATTTAACTGTCACAATAGAGAATACACTGGAAAGTCTTTGCTACATGTGAACAGCAAACAGACAAACAAAACTATGAATAAACCAAACCAAAAAACTCCACAATCCTAGATCTGCAATCTAGTCCCACAAGGCAAAAAATGGTGTTCAATCAAGAAAGCTGGCAAAACACTTCAACAGCACTTTCTCATCACTTCTGCAGAAAACTCAATAAAAGCAGTGGAAGTACCTCCCAGAAAAACATGACCCACGCATTAGCAACAGATTTGTATTGACATAATACATTGTTCAGCTGCAAACAATTGAGAATGTTTTCTTGCATTTCTCCAAAGACTTCTTGGCATTTTAGATTACTTGGAATATGGTAATATATAACATGCACATGGGATTTTTAGCTCCAGGATTGAATCTTGATTTTAAATGAACAAAGTTATGAACTACAAATCACATGACAGTCTGCAGGTCTCCTAACAGCTACAGTTCAGCTACATCAGAGGAACTAGAGACTATACTACCCAATTCAAAATTTGCTAAAAATTTGCACTGAAAGGCTGTCTTTACAATTCACAATCCAAACTATTCTATGACAAACAAAGAAAAATGGGTAAGAACTACACCTGAGTACGAAAATTTTCACAAGGAGAAAAGTCAAGGATGCACAAAGATTTCATTTCAACATTTCATTATGCACACACCACTTTTATGCAACAATCCGTTGTAGAGAGGCAGAGCAGTTTCACTACACAGTCTACATATTCTGAGACTTGCATATCCCTTTCGCTCACTGGGACCTCCTTTATCTCATAAACCTCATTTATCTAATAATGAAGAACATGATAAAATAATGAAATGCAGACAGGCAACAGCATAGAAAATTTGAGCCTTCCCCCCAACCTTTCCAACAATTTAGGAGTCTCATGATGCATTATTTTTACTTTCCAAATACTTCAAAGCAATCTGCTACAGAGCAAATCTGTCCTGGACTTAGCAGGCCCACAAGAAGAACTATACAGATCTACACAAAAAGGCCTACCCTACTGCAAAAATCTAAAACAACACAACCAAAAACCCCCTTAATCATTTAAGTCAATAACTCCTAACATAAACCAGCAGTTATTCTACCATCTCAACTTATCTCAAAACCGTATGTAGCTCAGTAGCAGTTTGCCTAATCTTACCCTAGCATACTTGCCAGCTTGTCTCTGGAACCTATTATCCTTTCTCCCTTTTGCACCATCATTGCACTTCCAACCACTGCTGCCACAGCAAAATGTCTGAAACAGCAGCAATTCACAAATATCACTGCTTTACTATTAAACCTCAGAAAATATCAACTTTGCAAACCAAAGGCAATATATACTGAAATGGGGTTTTCTGCACATCGACTTGAAAAAGCAAAACTTCCAAAATGAAATGCTTTTTGGGTACTAGAATTTATTAATGACACATGAAATCCCATTAACATGTATGTGCTTTCAACCGTAAGAAGCAAGAAGTTCACATGAGAATCAATACCTATAATAATGCATTAGGCCATCTTGCTTTCATAACAAGAAGTTAATGTGTTTGCCTCATATGTTTGTGTTTATCAGAGATTGTGAGCTCCCCTCAACAGTGCTGGATTCCATAGCAAACACTGCAGTAACAGTTCACCTACTTAAGGAGGAAGACTTAACCCTACATCTGAAAGGCTAACACTGTCATCCTGAGAGAAACAAAGTATGACTAGAGAGTTTAACAGATTTGCTTTAAAATTTCACTTTAATTTTAATATCCTGTAAAGCTGATGTTATTCACTCGGCACAAATACTTTAGAGAATTCAAAAGAAAAAATATTTCCTGCTCTTTTGAACTTTGTTTTCAAAAATGCTTTCCTGAGTGTTTTAAACAGAAGCTAAAAGCATGTTATAAATATGTTACAATAATATACATGTTGCCTCTCACTCTGGGCAAAATATTTTACAAAGTATTAACTATAAACAATAAAAAAATGTGTTTGTCAGCACGGGACACTGCATTGTTAGTGGTGCAGGCTGGACAACACCACACTGTACTGCCACTCCTCAAACTTTCAAAGCATGTCTTTATGACCAGAGGCACACTCTACAGTATTTGTCATAAATGCAACAACAACAGAAGAGTCCATTATAACACAGCTGTCAACGTGGTAAAGCACTACTGTAGAACCAACCCTCTCTTTAGACAAGCTTACAGGATCTGTAACTACTACTTTGCAAAGTCTCTCACAACAAGTTTCTCCCTCCCTCTCTTCCCACCCTGCTCTTCTAACTACCTTCTTCTCTTCTTTTATTTCTTCACACGGTCACAGGCAGCAAGGCAGTATGGGCTAGAGTCTCTCAAATTATTGCAACCACAGTCAATTTAAGAATGTTTACAGGAGGTTCCGCTCCTGGCAAAAGAGAGCCTTCCAAGAAGAATTCAAGAAATTCTACAGGGCTGGATGAAGACCAGTGGTGCTCTTTTGCCTCTTCACCACAAGGTCCAAGCTTTTAGGTATCCCCCTCTGCCTGTCATGAACACCAACGAAGAATGTTCTGAGAAGCATTATTACTCCTTCCTCTCATATCTGCAAGCCCAACTCTGGATGTGGCAATCATAATCAATCACTGAAGTCACCATGTGTCACCAGTGGACAGAAATAGGGTCTTCTTTTCCCAAAAAGGCTTAGGCAAGTCTTCCACAACTTCTCATATAAACGGGAAAATCCCCATTGACAAAACCCACACATTTGGGACAGCCGGTACTTCAGGATGGGCTATCAGTGAATGAATGAATGCATGAAGTTGTAGCACTTTAAATGGGGGCTCCCAGCAACCTGCCAAACCCCCTCCTCCAGCAGGAGAGAGGTCTACATCAAAATATTAATAAATTGTGGAAAGGATGGGCAATAAGAGGAATATGTACGTACTCTGCTAGGACACAGCTTGAGCTGACATGCACACAACATGGAAACATTGATGCTTCCATAGAATGCGCAGAACACTTCACACTGAAAAGCTGTTAACTCATGACCATGCTTGATGGAGTTCAACTGCTCATGACAGGCAGAGGGGGTACCTAAAAGCGTGGACCTTGTGGTGAAGAGGCAAAAGAGAACCACTCCCCTGTCAACAGCAGAAGGATAAAGTAGAACAGGTGGTAACTAGTCTGTTGTTTATGTCAAACTGAGTCTAAAGCAGGAAATGGCCCATAAGAAACTCTGCAGTTGTTTCTCCATATTTCCCCCTTCCAAGAAAAAAAAAAAAATCTTGAAGACATGTGTCCACATCTGGACACACAGATGGACCTCATCTACAACTTGAGCTAGACAGATAAGTAGAATGTGCATACCATATAAAATGTGGTATTCAGAAATGGATATTGCAATATGCTTCCATATTTTAGGAAATGAAATTGTGGCCCTAGACGTGAGAACTAAACAAATGACTGGTATTTCACATTTCTGTTTCTCAAGCAAGAGTGGGGAAATTTGTCAGATGAATTCCTCAATTATAAAATCTTTTAACACTCAGACTACATAATTGCTATCCAGAGCCATGTATACTATTTCCATTTGGGGAAGATCAGCCATACAGATTCCATACTGTAAAACATTCAGTTTGGGCCACAGAGAACAAAACCTCTTCAGTATTTTTGGCTCACTGAACAATAAATATAACATCCACTTTTGAGTATTCACAGATATATTAACACTACTACTTTCAGGTCTGACACCAAAGACTGTCAAACCTGTGGCAGCAATTATAACAAAAAGGAAAACAACATCCAAATTTCCAACCACTGACTTGATACTTATTGTTCTGGAAAAGGAACGTGCTTCAAGCAAAATATTCTGAGATTTCCAAGTTAAAAAATAACAAATAGAAAGAGGAACTCATTGATTTTATTTATAAACAAACTCACCAATTAATCTCAGTAAAGAAGAGAAATGCACTAAAGTAAAATAAATAGTAAGTAAGTAGCATTGAACTACAAAAGTAAGATCCCATATTTTATTCATTACTTAGATTCTGACAGGTCCAGCAAAGCCATGAAGAATGTATCCAGTATTTTCCAAAGGCAAACCCTACCAGGTGCAGATTACAAAACCTTTTAAGACTACTATTATTAAAGTACTGACTGTATTTGGCTTTATATAGACACAGCACGTATATACCATTTGCATATTTAAGGAAGTTGAACAATTTCTCAGAACAATGCTTGATTAACTTTCCTGCCTTCCTTTCAGCAGACAGGAGCTCTTATTTTCAGTGCTCTAGGATGGAGTGCATTCAAGCAGCAACACACAGCTCTGTAATGTGTAATTTGTTATGCAAACTAAACAAGTCTACATTCTATTGATTCATGTGTGCACCAAACACTGAAGTAACAGATTTTTCTGCTAATATTTATGTTTGCATGTATTTTTAATGCACTGACCTACAGTAAAGGAGCTGCAATGCAGTCCTTTAAAGCTGAACTCAACAACTGAAAGCAGTCGTGTCTGAACTACAGATTATCTGTAATACTTAAAACCCTTAAAACCTACCCAGACACATGAACACGAACACAGATTCCCCTCAAAAAAACGATGATACTCTACATCAAAGGTTTTTTTCCCACAGATCATAGCTCCTGCACAACCACCTGATAATTTTACTGCATCTAAGCAAAGGAAAAACCTCTGACAGGCACGGGGGAAGAAACGCCTTAAATTAGGTCTGCCTTTGAAGGAACAGTCTGAGCTACCACAGAGCTAATCTGTCTTTGCTGAGCTTTGTCAAACGCCTTTTTAGTTGTGTGAAGGAGTAAGAAGGGACTACAGGAACTCTTTCTGTCAAGGATGGATGGGACAGAGAGCAGCAGTCTCGTGTTTAGCTCAAGCAAATCATAACTTCCCTCTTCATCCCAACCTGAAACCTACTGCAGAGGATGCAGCACTGATACTCAGCTCATGTACTATTTAACACTAGTCCTGACTGTCAGGTGCAAAACTGTTGGGAGATTTAGTGGCAACAACCCATTTAACATGCACCAAGTAGAGTCTTGCTTCTTTATGCAAATGCAAATTATACAACCATGCCTGCTTTCAGATCGGGGGAGTTTTGTATTCAGCTGATTCAGACAGTAGAAACAACAACTTGGCACCTACTGCACCTAAATTAGAAGCTGTTGATTGTCCTGAGGATACAAAGCACCTATGGTGTTTAATCCTATTTGGATCCCAAGATGTACTCAGTTTGTATTAAATGGAATTGTAAACGTGAGTACTAAACTTTAAACTTACAGTCAGACCCAACATTCATTGCAAAAAGGCTGTGTTATCTGTACTGTTTTATTCTCTGCTCCAAAACATGTCCAAGGCCCTCTCTTAATGCAAGGAAGATCTTCTTGGATATGTTCCACTTCGCTAGGAAACTTAATTTTTTTGAATTGTAGTAATAATATGGCCTAATACTTCTGTGGTAACCATATAAGGCATTACTAGTCTAAAAACAAGACTATCATTACGTAGAAGAGAATGCGTACAACTTCTCATTCTCATAGGCAGGGTAAACTCGTGTCTCAACAGGCTGAACTCTGCCTGGAATACAAAACAGTAACTTCAACACTCTTCTCCCATGGCACTTTCATGGAACCGTAGAATGGTTTTGGATCACCCAGTTCCAACCCCTCTGTCATGGGCTGGGATACCTTTCACTGGACGAGGCTACTCAAAGCCCCATCCAACCTCACCTTGAACATTCCCAGGGACAGGGCATTCACAGCTTCTATGAGCAACCAGTTCCAGTGTCTTACCACCCTCACAGTAAAGAACTGCTTCCTAATATCGAACCTAAACCTATCCTCTTCTAGTCTAAAGCACTTGCCGCTCGTCCTATCACGTCCTTGTAAGGAGTCCCTCTCCAGCTCTCCTGTATGCCCCCTTTAGATATTGGAAGGTGCTCTAAAGTCTCCTAAGAGCCTTCTCCAGGCTGAACAATTAGCCTGTTTTCATGGCAGAGATGTTCCAGCACCCTAATCAATTTAGTGGCTCTCCCCTGAACTAAGAGGTCAATGTCCTCCTCATATTGGGCCCCCAGAGCTGAATACATATTTTGATGTATTATCAAGCTGTATTTTGCTATCCTACAAATGACCAATAAAAATTAGGGCTCTTAGTTTTTTTACATGGTCTGATGAGGCACTAATCTGATATTCTCTCTGTCACCAAGTAGTAGACATATTCAGCTTTATCAAAATCAAGAAGTGAATGAAGGTGAAGGTAAAGTGGTATGTTAATATGTAAGGGGTTAACACACTTTAGAAAGTATAAATTGTTTTAACAAGGAATTTTAAAGATTTTATGGAATAAACAGTCTTTCTCACTAAGCACAATTTCAAGCTCTGTCTAGCTTTCCTAATTAGTCAAAGATAGAAACAAAACAGTGGCTGACTTCTTCCATATAAACTAATCAACATACAACACAGTCAGGAACTCTAGTAACATCATACTAAAAGGCAAAACTAACTAGAATATAAAATAAAAATTACAGCAATTCTCAAACGAGTTTTTAGTGAGTTTAAAGTTCAGATAACGATCAGTAAAACATAAATAGCTCAGATTTACAAAATTGGAACAGCCAGCTCACCTTCCAGGAGGAATTCCTCTTTTTGTAAGATCTATTCGTACTTTTTCTCCCACATGTCTATAAACCTCTACAATGGCTAGTATGGCAGCATCTCTCACCTGTGAACACAGTTTAAATTGTTAATTTCAGGGTTACAGAAACCAAAACATTTGCCAACAGGCCCCTAATCTTACAGTTTCTATGGCCCTGTATGCCAATTCAGTTGAAACAGTGAGGATGAAAAGGAAAGGAAATATAACTGCTATATCAAGATGGCATTTGTTCCAAGTTAGAGCATTCCCAGATGGTAAAAAAATCCTAGAAATAACAGCTTTAGAGAGAATTTCTGGGTCTGACATAAGAATAGCATTTGTGGAAAAAATGTGCCTTATCTAGGACTCTCTCACAGCAGGCAATACTTTCAGAAGTTAGCTCCTGCACTCAGACTTGACATTACACCTTGCTTTCATCTGTTTCTACACACAGCAAGGTCCTTCTGGAAGACTAAGATTGCCCACAAGAGTGGACCAAAGTGATCAGCATTTTCTTTATTTATTTCAACTGGAATCAGGTAGCATGACATCAGCACAAGAAAGGGAATAGGGCAGGACAGTGGAAGGGGAAAGAACAATTAAAGAAAGGAGATAGAGTGACTCTTTAAAAATTTCAAACCATAGTCATCACAATAAAAACTGCCAAAAATACATTTTAGTAAGTGATACTATTCTCTAAAAGAAAATCTGGAATGACTTTAGTATTGCTCTTTGCAGCAGTTCAAACTAAACGCACAATTGCTCTAGAAAAATGAGAACTACATCTTTACTAATGGTCAGCAAACAGGACTAACTCTCAACAGAATTTCTCTAGAACAGAACAATGCTATGCAGCACAGAGGAGACAAGAACTTTGCTGCATTCAGAAATTAAACATAAAGACCAATCCTGTTTATAAGCCCATCTCCTACCAATGTTAGCTTCTCCGTTACTGTATTCGTAGTCTCTTCCCCCAAACACAACTTCAGATAAATCAAGATATTTTAACCATTTCCACTGGAAGATTTTCTGAAGTTCAGATGTCACCACTATGAACTACTTCCTGATTTTCATTGCAGATGTTTTTGCTTACTTTAATGATTTTAACAACAGTCCTTGAATGTTCTCAAATGCCATGTGGGTTTCAACTGGAAAACAATTTCAACATGTAACAAGGTTATCTTCAGCAAATTTGGCAAACTATCGCAGGTTTCATATAAGTGCTTCTGGGAAGAAGCTAATTTTTTATGTCAATAACTTCTTTTTTTATTTATTTCTTTTCAACATGCTCTGTAAGAAACAACTACCTTCAGTAGTTACTAGTTTCAACTTCTGAAGACAAAACTAAAGGGACCGGTATATTGTGATACTGCTGCCTTTGCAACCCTACTTTGATCTTCCAGTGGATGGACTGATTAAGAAGAAACTGGGTTTACTTTCTCTCATGGTAGAAAATGATGATCTGCAGTACACAGGCACTCTTATCAGCTTTTCTTTAAATGCTTATATTTGTTCTGATTTCAATATTCTGTCAAAGTACAGCTGTTCAAGGGCCAGTAATACTGAAATCCTTACCTGACTGTTGGAGTCACCAAATGCTATACACAGATGTGGTACCAACTTGCTGAGGATTAATGGTTGTGCACCGTAACTAAAGTAAAAAAAAAAAAAAAAAAAGTGCATTTTTAAAGAAAAAACCAGAAAATAATTTTTGCGGAAGTGAACTTTTGGCTTAGATTTCATAGAATACAAACTGACATCAATCAAGTTCTGTCTCTCTCTTACTAATCCTTTATCTAGTTTTAGGTAGAGATAAAAATTCTGTAACTTTATTCTTTCTTTCAGAAAGCCCACTACTTAATTGTTTGATTTTTCCTATGGATCAAATTAATTGAATCAGACTCCCTAAAGAATTACTCTCAGAGAAAAATGACATTCAGAAGAAGGATAGAACCATTATATCTCCATAGAAACAAAAAGCTTACATGTTTAAGGTAGCAACAAGACACAAACACACTCCTTCTCGGGATCGGTAATTCTTGTGTTTAAAACCAACAGCAAGGCGTTCCCAAATGTACTATAAAAGCAGAAATAATGGTCTTTAATTACCAGGAGCATAACACAGTGTAATTCTATTCCATATAATTACATTCGTAACAGTTGCAAAAAAATAACAGAAGGCAGGTCCACTGGAAAAGTGATAAAATTAACTTTTGAAATGGACAATATGGAACACAACACAGATTAATGCTATTCCAAAACCAATTCCTCAAAAACGTCCTTCAGCAATCTAGCATTTGCCTTGTTTCAGAAACAGCTCTTAAAACATACAGAATTGTTACAACTAATGCACACAAAACAGACATTAACATTACAAACTACTGACTCAAGCAGAAGTTACTATATTCATTTTGCTTCATATTCTGTTTCCCCGCCAAAATTTCCTCACATCCATTTTAGCTTGTCCTTATCCATACTCCTGCTGTCCCACTTCTCCCTTACTTTGGCTTTAGATCTATTTCTTCGGTTTTTGATTATTTCTTGCCCCCTCGTTCTAATTCCTGTGCTTCCATTTTTGTTCTGCTTTCAGTTCTCCTCTGTGTGCTGGTGCCGCTTCCTGTGGTACGATCCCCTGGCTCGCTAAGCCCTCGCTCCCCTCCTTGCGCACTTGTTTTTCTCTGCCCGCCCTGGCTCTCTGCCTCCTGGGTTTATCCCGTTACCTTCCCATCTCCTTGCTGTGCTCTAGCTGTGTATCAGGGCGTTGGAAGCGCAAACGTGGAGCCAAGGAGCTCAGGGATCCTCCGTGGCAGCAGACGCACGGGCTCAGCCTGCAACTCGCCCCAGCTGCAGCGCTGCCATTGCAGCCCGGCCAGCATCCGGGCAGCGTTGCCTAGCAATGGATGGCTGCACACTGCCAGGAGCTGCACACTTTGCAGCCCAGGCACCTCCCTCCTGCCAACTGCACCCCGGAGCGCTGCAACTGCAACCTATAATGACGCCACACAAAGCTGCTAAAATGTATTACATACTAATTATTGCAATCGGCTTTCTGGGGAAAAAAAAAAAATAAAGCCCTCACAAACAGTTGTTGATCAACAAAAACAGAGAGCATAAGAGCAGGGAATATGCATCCTCTTTATTAATGAGGTAGCATGCTTCACAGCAGACATAAAATTTTCCAATTAGAGCCCTGCTTGATAATTTTGTCCCATCTGTGGGTTTTTGTTTGTTTGTTTTATACTTCATTGCATTTAGAGAAAACAAACCTTAGACGAGCAGGATATGGCTTGCCAAAACTGCATAGCTTAAAAACAAAGAACAGAATTTTACAGAAGAAAACATCCTTCCAATTAACCCGCTCTCACGGACAAACATGGTAAAAAGATCTCCTTGCTAGATGGGTAAAAAAAAAGGTAGAGAGGGAACTGCAGACTACTGAAACAAACAAAGACCAAAGAAAAATTTAGTCTTTCACTGAATTATCCCTTAAGAACTGGTTTTTTTTTTAAGCAGAGAAATTCAAATGGCTGCTTAGAAATTTTAATTCTCAGAAGTTCCTAGCAAGAGTTGATATCGACTTCTCTTTGACCCTTTCATGCACATTTATATCACCTATATTTTTATGCTTTCCTGCCCATAAACAGCTACACCTAGTTCTTGCTTATAAAAGAAACAAAAAATCCCCAAACATCTAAAACAAGTCAAGGGATTTAATAACAGGATAAATTAAATATTATTCAACATGTTAGAAGAGGCAAGGTGAGTTGACTAGAATGAAATTTACAGGATTTAGCCTCAAAAAATTATTCCATTCAGCTCTTCTAAAGGGATACTTCTCTACAGCAGAGAGCCTAAAGCTCTGTATTTCAGTGTTGGAGGCACAGGAAAGACTTCTCCCTTTTGGTCCCTGCTGTGAGGATGATTGATACTTTTCATCCAAAGTTGTAATGACCCATAAGTTCTCCTGAGAGCAGACAACCAAAGCCAGGCTTCTGCCACCCTGGGGGAGTTACCAGGAGAGCCATATACCTTGTGTTACACACACGTGCTCTTCCTTGGTCCCCACAGATCGCAAACACTTTCTGACACTGAGAGTCATCCTCACAGGGCATGGAAATTTCCTTCCATCACTCTATGAACAGCCTAACAACTCTGCACAAAGAAAGATGGACCAACAATGTAAAACTTTACTGACAAGGGCTTAGCATGATGCAACTATCATCAATTTCTTTATCAGCAACTGTTCAAATGAACGTATCTCTAAGGTCCAAATGCTGTTGCTGTAGAGGTTCTGGTCTGCATGCCAGGTATTTGGGAGCATCTTGGGCACAGCAACATATCATTTATGAACTACTGGCACTTTGACACAAAAAATACTGTCATATCTCTTGGTCAATGAATAAGACTGACACTGCAGCCTGTGAATAAAATATAGGCATGTCGTTGTGGATGATATTACTAGACCCTGATGCCTAAATCCCAATCAGATCTGTAGCTAAAGGGAGATGTTCTATAATAGCCTAGCATACTACATGTTTTATCAGGCATACAAAGCAACTGACAAGAATTTTCTCACTCCACATAAAGTTCACAACATTTTATTCACGGCACACAAACTTTCAAACCTGTATCAATGAATAAGCAAAGACAGGAATTAGCACATACAAAATCCCATTTTTTCCCCTATTAACCTTTAGAATTAGAACTCAGATTTTCCTCAGCAACTAAAACATAAAATAGTAAGTTCCTACTTACATCCAGGCTTTCCAGACTTCCAAATAACATCACTATTCAAGAATATAATCTTGTCCTCCATTTTTCAGACTCAGAGTCAAGATATATATTTAAGATTAAGCACTTGGAAGCCACATAATGCTTAGAACTGAAGGTTAAGTTAATAAGCAGGAGTCCTTACAAGCAAAAATGACAAGCCAGAGGGCAACTTATCCCCACCCCAGTTTGTTGATGGTTCACAGTGCATTCTTGTCATACAGATAGAAAGCCAGATTCTCTTAAGTTAGAAAATGTGCACCTTAACTGCAGGACTAGTCCTACATGGTCAAGTATAAATAAATTTGAATAAATTTGAATAAATTTGGAGCTAATTAAATTTATTTATTCCCATTGTCCAAACCCAGAAGATGCTTCAAACATGCTTAAATTAACAAAGCCCTGTCACAAAGCATAAAAATGTCTACTCAGAATTTAGCGATGATGCGCAAAATATGCAGAATCACATCGTGCCAAGATTTTTATCTTTAGCTGAGCAATGCATCAGTGTCAATCCATTCAGAGTATCTTTAACATTTACACCATTAACAGTCGCCATAACATTGTGACATGCTCAAAGTTCATACAAAAGTCATAAGCTCGCTAGAGGCCTCCATCTGAATCCGCATTAAGCAATCATACCATGGGGGGTGCTGCTTCACTCATCAATTTCAATATAAGATTCTGTGCTTGCTCTCGAACTTGGTCTTTGGCATCTCCCATACGATCTATCAGAGGCAGGAGAACTACAGGAGAGGGAAAAAAAAAAAGAAAGTAAAAAAGATTAAACACCCAATGGAGATTTTCTAGTGCTTAAATATATTTTCTAAAACAGATGTAATATGCATGTCATTCAAAAATAAAGGCTGAGTTTAAGTAGGCCACAAAATTTTAAAGTGTCAAGGGCATTTCTGAGTATTCTATCAGACTAACAACAAATGCATAAGGCTGGAATGGAAGAAAATAGTAACTTTCAACAGGTTAAAAAGAAAGCAAGCTTCCCATCTTCAAAACTGTGTGAATGACTTTGATTTCATCTTCAAAAAGTGTCCCAGTTAGCTTCAAAATGTCTAACTTTTTCTAAAAAATAATGGCATGGTGAGTGGCAAACAATTAGAATAGAAATATATGACTATTTTAAAATCAGTGTGACTTTGCTGTTTATTGTAAGAAAATCAAAAGTTTTAAATCCCTTTATTCACACAGTGTATCTTCTGGAAACCCAGTCTTACTCCAGTAAAAGCAATGTTAAAAATTACTACGTTGAAACAAGCATCCTCAAATAATATTTAAGGTGCAAATGCAACTTAAATGCATAAATTTTATGTCATGCATAAAATTGCATGACAGCTGATAATTTCACACCCTAAAAATAAGTAGAAGTCAAAATCAAAGGACTTGCCAATTCTTTTTGCTTGTTTTTCCAGGCAGAAATCAGATAAATTAATGATATAACATTAGGAAAGATATCCCAACGAACCCATAGCCAGCTCCATGTTATGCTCCATCTGGAGTTGCCTTCCATCTGGGCCCTACTCTCTGTGAGATTCTTCTTCCCAATGCTTTCAGTATCACTTCTCCCAAATGAGGGGTGATAATACTGAGTGTGTTGCCTTCCATCAGGAAGCACAACTGATGGAAGTTGGTGGAATTGGTGGAGATCTCATCTCTCATGGGCACTGATTTAAGGTATTCCAAGTAAAAAAAGTACATCTTCACAGCTAAAATGACTTTTTGCTGCATTTGGTACTACATCACTGAGCACCTGAGAGTATTGTACAGTTGATGCCTGACCTCAACAGAATGCTAAAAAATTTCTAATTATTAAGGAAAAAACTGTATTTTGTTATTGTTTGAAAGGCAGAGCTGAAGTAATTTTATCAGTACTTGATAATTTTAGAGTAATAACTAAGCAATAGATTTGCCAGCAAAATAAAGGGAACAGAATCATACATTCTGAGGAGGTTTCCTGAGTCCCCTGTTCCTACATTAAAAACAGCAGCCATTTCTGTACCATGACTGTTACTGACAAATACACTGCTGAAGTTTGAATTTCCCCCCTATCTGAAGGCTTTCTTCGTGTCCTAATCTGAGTATTTAATTCTACTGGTTCTGGATAGTCCACTGACATCTTCAGACACCATTATCAAGGTTCTGTGTTTTTCATCTATCTTTACTACTCTTTCTCCTCTGAAGAAATTAGTACAGCTACTTTCATTTTACAGCTTGAAAAGAAGAGTCTGTGGGGTTTTTGTTTGGGTTGGATTGCTGCTGTTATGATAGTATGGGTCTTTGTCTTTATGGTTTGGGTTTTAAGGGGTGTTTCTGTTTTGTTTGGTGGTTGGATTTGGTTTTGGGCTTTTTTTTCCATTTTGTGAACAGAATAAAAAATCCAGAACTTTAGAAGTTATTTTTGGGAGTACACAGCTGACCACTCCCATGAATTTCCAATATACCTACTGATTACATTTTTCTTGCCAACAGTACTTTTCATATCCATTTTCAGCACTTCTGAAGGGACCCTGTCCCCATGCTTTACACTGCTAGTGATATCTCTACACTGACCTGACTGCTGAGCAGCTGAAGGCAATTCTAGTTTTACAGAGAAGGAAACAAACACAGCCAGTGCCAGTCCTGAGGGAACACGGCTCCTTTGTGACTAATTAGCACTCTGAGTCATTTGACGGAGCTGCAGATACCAGGGTTCTGCTCAAATCACCAAGGCAAGCACAGAGAACAGTTACTAGAAGCTGCTGAACAGAGATGAGGTCACCGAGTTAAAACTAAGCTATGACACAGCCTGCAGATTTCAGTGTGTGCAGCTACTGAAAACACCAGCCTGTGCCACTCCTGGAGCCCTGACAGAGGGACAACACGCTGTGGGAGCTGATAAAGGGCCCAAATGGTTGCAGGCTTGGCTTCTTTCCCCTAAAACTCAAGTTTCTGTAAGACCCCATATAAGGCATGATATATTCTGTTTGCACAAGACAAATGAAATTAGGCTGTTGAATGCAGGCAACCACCAGCTGGTTTTCAGTGTGGCTGTTCATCTTTTTTGTCAGAATAAGCTCCAACAGGAAATCACTGAAGTTGGGTTTCCTATTGATCCAGTTTCAAAACTGAACATCATTTGGCTGCTACTTTTCCTTTAAGATGCACAAGCTTACTCACCAGCATTATTGAATTAGTGTCCCTCTTTATACTGCAATGCAAATACATGCATTTGGTTGTTTCTGGCATCAGCCTGCAAACTCCACAATATCAAAGAGACGTCAGAATTAAAAGAAGGGTGACAACGGAGAAGTAGGACCATACATGAAGGCTGTGGTAGCCTCCTAAGAAGTTACTCAGTGAGGTATATAATTTGTTACATGCAGTCTGGAACTCACACATTCCTGTTTTATCTTAACCTTATCCACCTTTTATCCTCTGTTGCCTAGATTCTTAAATGATTTCAAAAGGATTTTGGAAAACCTAGTAACATACGACATCTTTCTGTTACTTATTTCTGCTGATACACTGAGAAAAAAACACCCTAAATTTAGGAGTCAGTAATTCCTTTTGCAGCTGTTTATTTTTTGTGAAGCACTATATTCCGTTCAACTTGCCTTTTTGCCACATTTTAGCATGTTGTCAACACTTCTTACCACTTCCAGCCACTCCTGAGGTTTTCCCATTAAGATTTCTACATTATTATACCACAATTTTACAGGTTTTGACTACTGAAGAAGATCTGTAAGTGTTAGCAAAAATATTCCATAGTGGACATTAATTCTCAAAAGTCAAACTGACCTGCTATTTCACCAGGTCATGGAATATTCTGTGTTGGATGGGATCCACCGGGAACACTGAGTCCTACTTGTGCATAGGACACCCCAAGAGTCACACCACATACCTGAGAGCATTGTCCAAACACTTCTTGAACTCTCTCAGGCTTGGTGCTGTGACCACTTCCCTGGGGAGCCTGCTCCAGTGCCCCACCATCCTCTGGGTGAAGAACCTTTTAATAATATCCACAACCTAAACTGCTCTTAGCTCAACTTCAGGCCATTCCCTCAGGTTCTGTCGCTGGTCACCACAGAGCAGAGATCTGTGTCTGCCTCTCCTCTTCCCTCACAAGGAAATTGCATACTGCAATGAGATGTCCCCTCAGTGTCCTCTTCTCCAGGCTGAACAGAACAAGAGACCTCAGCCACTCCTCACATGGCTTTCCCTCAAGACCCTTCACCATCTTTGTTGGCCTCCTTTGGATGCTCTCTAATGACTTAATGTCTTTTTTATGTTATGGTGCCCCAAGCTGAGTGCTTGGGGTGAGGCCACCCCAGTGTAGAGCAGAGCGGGACAATCACCCCCTTTAACTGGCTGACAGTGCTGTGAATTTACATCTGCGCTGCTATTTATGTCTCTTTCCTCAGAGCTTATTATCCCTTCAGCTTCTTTTCCCACTGCCTTCCTTCTCTTATCTTGGTAAATCTGAATAAATTTTCATTTTTCCAAATTCACCAAAAAATTTTATCACCACTAGCTGGGACAGTAGATGCCTGAGTTAAGGCCAATATCAGCTTTCAGAGCCAGAGCACAGCCTGAGAGGTTAAATATTTATTTTCTCTACCAGGACTGAAGATGATAAATAAATCACAGAAATTGCCTAGAATGGCACAAAATGTGTTTTTAAAAACCTGAGCAGTTTAACTATATGACCCCTGCAGCAGAGAATGCCATAGATAGCACAAACAATTTCCTTCTGTTAAACCTTAACAGGAGTTCCTTCTGGAGCTTTTGAGTTTGTATTTTTGCTTTTTCTTCTCTTCTGACCACTTACACCTGCTGCTCTTTGTACACCTGTGCTCATTTTAAGTCTCAGATCTACCTATTTCTATGAACCATTTCTGAATCTCCATTACTGCAGACTTAGAAAATAGCATTAAGCAAAAAAGAACCTTTACTGAGGAAATGTTACCAGTATTGGCAAAAATTCTGGTACTGAAGTCTTTGAGGACAGAAAGAGATTAAACCTAGGCAGCAATAGCTTCCTTGTTTCCTCAGAAACCTTGCCAGCTGAGGCAGCAGCAATGAACAGCTGTCATTAGAAAGGAGGGAGGGAAAGAGCTGCCTCTGCAATTAGGGCAGTCTCTGTTCTGGGCAGGATGCACAGGAGAGAAAGGCATCCCACAGGGCCAGCCATAGGGCCAGTCAGACGGATCCATGTGGACAAGGGGATACTTCTAAGCAAAGAATCGTAAGCAAGCTCTCAGAGAGAGCCTCAGTGCTCCCCTCCTCAACATAAGGTCCGGGCCAGTTTAATCAAAAGCAATTTCAGACATTAATGTGCTTCTTTGGGTATCTCCAGAAGCTAATTAAGAAAAGCACAAGGGGGATTAATGACACATACTGTTCATCATCAATAGCAGAGATGAAAAAACAAATGCCTTTTTCAACATGATCTATCCATGGGCTTATCTCAGGAACATGAGAAGAGTCTTAAAGGCTAAGGAGTTTCAAGACGTGTATTAAACCTGAAAGAAAACTAGAACTTTGTGAACAAACGTTCATGTCATCTTTTGAATTTTTTTAAGCTCTAGGCTAGGTCTTTTACAGAACCAGAATAATTAGAATCAAGCAGAAACCAAAGAAGTCTGGGTTTGCTCTACTCTGAGCTAAAAGCATTGCATTTCTAGGTGTCATACAGTGAAATACCCACAGACAGCAAGCAGATGGTATTCTAAATCACAGCCTAACACTCAAGCATGGATCACTTCAGGTAAAATGAATTCCCACTACCAATAAACTCTAGCTAGCCAGGACAGAAAAAAACCCACAAAAAACCACAAAAACTAAAACCCTGCAAAGATTTTTACCTTTTTTTTTTTTTTAACTGAAATTTCTGAAAACCTAATCAAAAAGATGAAAAAAGTTGCAGCTTGAATCAGTTATGACCTTTAGTTTTGACCATTAACTTGGAGGAAACCAAAGAAAACTTAAGGATTTTCTGAGGTGTTGCAGGAAGTTAGTATTTTTGTAACATTTGAAAATACAAAAGCAGATATAATGGAGAAAAAAAATTAAAGAATTTAAAAAATGGACTATCCTCTAAAAGCCTTTTCCAAAAAAAAAAAGAAAAAAAAAAAAAAAGCCCAAAAAACCAGCCAGCATTTTATTGTTTAAGAAAATCCTACAAAAATCCAACACAGCTTTTCCTGAGGCCTGTAAGCTATAAAACGAAAAGGCAATATCAGACAAAACACCTGACTTGCATTTAGATGCAACATGACATCTTTCACATAAATAGAAAAGCCTGCTTTATCTGAGCAACTCAGTTTCTTGAGTTATTTAATTTCCAAGTTTTCTCTAACACCATAGCTTGGGCATTTTTAAGACAAGACATGGAACAGATAATTTTGAAGGTCTCTTCCAATCTAATTATTCCCAGTTTTATGTTTAGTTGTTCTGCAAGCACTTTTAATCTTGAATCCTCAGCAGAACGTGCCATTAGTCTCAACATTTCAATTAAATTAATAAAAAAAGAGAATAAAATTCCCTTGGGCCCTAACACCTGAGGATCCAGCATTTTTCTACACGTTATATATCCATGGCGGCTCATGCTAATACAGTTCTTGGTTTTCATGGATTTCATGGATTTTCAAAGCTTTTCTCCATACCACATTAAAAGCACTTATTAAAGAGTCACAGCTTGAATATACTGCCCATTTGAATCTTTTCCACCCAAAAAATTCAATCACTAAGTAAGAAAAAAAGCAAAAACTTAAAATGCCAGTGTCACTTATTAAATGCTGATTTCCTCAAACAAGTACTTCTAAATTCTTGGATCAACTGCTTTTAATCTGGACTCACTCAAAGTTCATGCATATTGCAACTCCTTACAACTCCTTTAAAGCACATCAGGTAACAGAACCAGAAAAACCCTCAAAGATCATCCATACCAACCACTAAGCCAGCACTGCCAAGACCACCACTAAACCATGTCCCTCAGTGAGTATCACATCTACAGGACTTTCAAATACCTCCAGGGATGCTGACTCACCCTCTTCCCTGGGCAGTTAGAAAGCTTGACAACACTTTCAATGAAAACATTTTTCCTAAAATCCTATCTAAATCTCCCCTAGCCCGACTTGAGGCCATTTCTTCTTGTCCTATTGCTTGCTCCTTGGGAGAAGGGACAGACCTCCACCTTGCTACCACCTCCTTTCAGGTAGTTAAGAGAGCAATAAGGTAACTTCCTTTTCTCCAGGCTATATAATCCACAGCTGCTTCTCAGCAGCATTGTGCTCCAGACCCTCCCCCAGCTCCGAAGCCCTTTCCTGGACACACTCCAGCACCTCAAAGTTCTTCTACCAGTGAAAGGCCACAAGTGAACACAGGATTTGAGGTGCAGCTTCACCAGTGTTGGGTACAGGGGGACAATCACTGCCCTGGTCCTGCAGACCACACTATTGCTGATACAGGCCAGGATGCCATTGGCCTTTCTGGCCACCTGGGCACACGCTGGCTCAAGCTCAGCCTCATGGAACGCAGCACTCACAGGTGCTCCTGTTGCACTGCCTGGGGTTGTTGGAACCCAAGCACAGGACTCAGCCTCTGGCTTTGTTGATCCCCATACAACTGGCCTCAACCCATTGCTCCAGCCTGCTCTGATCCCTTCACAGAGCTTTCTTACCCTCCTGCAGATGAACATGCCTGCCCAGCTTGGTCTGATCTTCAAACTCCCTGAGTGCGCCTTTCATTCCCTTGCCCAGATAACAGATAAAAATATTTAACAGAACCAGCCCCAATGCTGAGTCCTGGGGAATACCACATGCCACCAGTCACCAACTGGATTTAACACTGACCTCTGGGCTCAGCCATCCAGCCAGTTTTTAAGCCAGTGAAGAGTGCACACATCCAGGACATGAACAGCCACACTTCCATGCTTGATTATACAACAATAAATTCAACAGGGCATTTAAATTAGTCTGAGGACATTAATTTAAATGCTCTTCCAACACTTCTTGAAGCTACCTGGTAAAAACCTTAAATACTTGAAATTTGTTTCCCATGTTAGTATACGGCACTAGAACTATCTTCCAAAACTATTTTTGCCCAGTGGTTTCTTTTCACAGCAAGATGAATTTGAAACTACTATTAAACATAAAAACACACTTACATATGGAGCTGTTGTATGTAAAATGTGTACCCCCATTAAGACTTATACATATATGTACATATACAAATACAACCTATTTGTGTTTGGTCATTTTAACTGTCAATTACATTTCCTTTAATTTTCAGGGAAGTAAAATATTTTGCAACACCTTGTGAGACTGTATGTAAAAGCTGATGTCAATATAGTTATATAACAGACTAATGGACAGTTCAATAGATGCAGAAAAATAACTCACAGTAGAATACTACACAGTGAAACTGAAACAGATTCTGTACACCTTTCTGTATTCTCTCTTTTCCTTTTGACAATAACAAGAGAGCCAAATTATAGTCACTTGTTTTAGAAATCTATGAGTAGACACTTTTCCCAGAAACCCTATGATGCAGACACATATGCCTGTAATTCTAATAGTCTCTTTTATTTTGGATATATATGATTATTTTAGTAATTAATGCAACCACCTGGGAAAGGAGACTGTGATACAGTAATTATGTACCCTTATGTAACATCTCTTTTAATCACAGAACAAGCAGTAATTTTAAATACCAAAAGCCGTAACACTCAAACACTGCTTTATTTTTCCCAGAATACAAACACATAACCTTATGAAAAAACACATACCCTGGTATTTATTGCTTCCAAAGTATTTTCAAGGATCTTAAGTGGAAGTACTAAAAGAAAGATTCCAAATCTATGTGTCTAGACTCCCAGAACACTGATGCCAGCTGCAGAGAACGCGCAATGTGGTTAATCATAAAAGGATAACACCTTAGAAGAAATTTAGTGCAACATTAGATAGTTGCCTAGGAAACTGAATTAAGTCTCTTATCAAGCATTATACTTCAATACAAAGATCACTAACGTGCTCTTTGAAATACTGGAGAATTTCTGCCCTACACGTGTTGTATTGATTTTGCCCAAATGTAATTTATGGCATATATGTAGGTTGCAAAGATTGAAGTAGTAATAAAGCATTCATGTTTTTCACTTCATAGCAGAAGCCTGTAATGCTTAAGGGGGTGAATATTCAGTGGCATTAGCTGCTCTCTGCACTTAAGGAAATCTATCCCCATCAAAACAGAACAGGAAATTAAATGGGGATGGGGTGTGAAAGGTGGAATATATGTTTTCCCATATTGCAGTTGGATAATATATTATTATACTTCCATCATTTACTGAGATCTGAATCAAAACAAATAAAAACATCTCAGGGTCACCAAAATGTAACACTCTTTATTAAAAGAAAAATACATTTAAGGTTTCAGGCATGGTATGAGCAAAAACAGCTACAAAAATGAAACCTCACCTAGAAAACAGGACACGCATTTTAAAAAAGTCAGAGAACAAAGCAGGAAGGTATTTAACATCTATCTTCCTTCTCTATAGTCATGGTGCAACCCTTAATTTTTTTGAGAATGCAAATACCTACAATGACTTAGTGCAATAAATGAGAAGTTAACTGTAGTTGGAATATTTCAAAGTACTAATTGAATTGTCTGGAAAATTTTTGTTATGTTTGCCTTCAAAAAATAATATACTCACATTATATAACCAAAATAGAGAAAGTAAAAGCCAACCATATAAAATACTACTAAGATGGCCTGTGGGGTCCTAGGAACTTGTTACTCAGCTGAACTATTTTGCTTAGAAATTTTTCAACATTTTCAAGCTTGATTCCATGTTTTTGTTTTTTCCTCATATCACCTGAATGCACTGCATGTCTTAACAATATTCAGATCAAAGAATCACTTAACTGGACATAACCAAGCTACAAAAAACCCAAACAACTAAATTGGCATAGAATACTTGATTCTTGTCAAACATGTAACTATGGATATGGATTGTATGAGGTTCAACAAGGCCAAATATTGGGTGCTGCATTTGGGTCACAACCACCCCATGTAGTGCTACAGGCTGGAGGAGTGTCTGAGAAGTCAAATAAAAAAAGGAAGTGGTACCTCACAAGCCTGTAAGAGGTCTCTGCAAACAGCTGTGCAGAAGGTTATTCAGCTAACAGAGTGCATGTGGACTTTCACACAGTTCTCAAGAAGGGATCTTGCCCTAACGATGAAGGCATGGAGCAAAGACATTGCCCTGGAGAGTGGGCCCCAAATCCACCATCACTGCACAAGAAACTGGCTGTTGCAGTAGACAGTCTCATGCACATATTAGGTCAATTTTCAGGAAGCAGCTATGCAACAAAGAAATCTATTATCAATAATCCCAAAAGTAACAGACAACAAATAAAAACAAGTACCATTATGCCACCATGAACATATGCTGCCTTTCTGTGGTATTGACAGATATCGCTTCCTCAACTCAAATGCACCACAACAGAAAGGCACTGAAAGGGAAACAGCTGTATACCTGAAACAGCTGGACTGTGTCTCTGAGCTGAGGCAGGGGGAGGAATAGCAGAGGACAGGCATGGAAGAGATCCATAAATAGAAACTGGCAGTCAGGAAGGTAAGAAATGTTGGCCCACCTCTCTAACACAAGACCTAGCAAGCACCAAGTTTTTCAGGCAACCAGTTCCAAATGGAACACTGCAAAAGTCAAAGATCTATGTGGGTCAGAAACTAAACAGATAAAGCTGTAGGAAAATGAAGTGACAGGGCAGACATTGAAGATACCATGTGCCTCAGCTGGCCCTAACCTGCAAGACTGCTGACAACATCTACTGATGAAGGAGTTATCACTGCCTGTTTCTCCTGTCCTTACTTTCTTCTCAGGCATCTGCAAACAAATCACTGTCAAATACAAGTCTTTGGTCTGACTTACTGGAGTCAGATTACATTAGAGGACAAATCTGCAGAGTCAACAGAACATGATTTAGGAAACTCCTCGTTCTTTAAGTTTTCTTGAAGGAAGCAGTTTTCTGGTTCACCAATGTGCTTTTAATTACTGTCATAAGCCCTGGACTATACAAACCCCAGACACTTACAATAATGTTTTTATATTATTGCTTCACCAACAAAAACTGAAAATTATTCCGATCTTGTTATGAAAGTTGGAGAGAGAGCTACCAATTGAGGAGAATTCATATCACTCTCTTTAAAAGTGACCTAAAATACTGTTTTCTGCCTTAACTGATTTCAGTGTCTGTTAGGTTTGTTTATACAGAATTTGATCATGAATAACAGTATCTTCCATATTCTAGAGGTGTTGATTCTGGAGATGCTTTGAGGACCAATTTCAGTTGAAGGCACTACTTAGCTTAACAAAAAAATACTTCTACAATATACAGCTTCAGATGTTACGTGCATTTGACAGTCATCCAGTGCCAGCAGTCTCTCTTTTGTTTTTTAATATAAATACTACTGAAATGTCTACCTTCAATTTACTCATAGTCTCGAACTACTCAACTACTGTGACAAGAAAAGCCCAAACCAACACCAGGATTTTCAAACTATTCTCAGATAGCTCATACTTACTAAAAGAGAGAAAAATTGAATAAGCTTCCCAAACTTCCTTTAATAATGTTACTGTAATTTTAGGTTTTACAGAGTCTTAAAATAAAACTCAAAACTTAGCCAAACTCTGGAGCAAAACAGTGTTTGTAGCTACAAATGGAGACTATTCAGAAATCAATACTGTGCACAGCACAATACGCCTCCAGTTCCCTTACACTGCTCCAATACAAAATTAACCAGCCAAAGAAAAACTCTCCACAACAAAATAGATTTAAATTCTGTAGCACTCTACTGCAGTACTTCCACAGAATACTGAAATACGCTTGCAATTAATTTAGTTCACAGCTTGTCATAAATTATATTTTGTATTCCTGAACTTTGAAATTTTATTTCAAAGGCCTTAAATACAAAACTAGACACGTAAAGAAGAGGAAGCTTAAAATTTTGACAATTTGAGATAGCTGGTGATCAGGGAACATGATCTAACTTATCTCATGCAAATTTTGAAAAAGGACATTAACTAGAAACTTCTGTTAAAAACAGCCAGTGCTATAACACCAATGTTAATATCCTAATATCACTTTCTCTTTTCAAAGCCAGCAGCAAAATGAGTCGATTAGTGTAGTCTGCTTGTACCTCCCAGAAAAAAGGTCTCATACTCCAGCACATGTAAATCCACTAATCTGAAATTCACTTGAGTAAACAATTCATACAGGAATAAGTCTGTACTTTTTTTTTTCATCCCATAAAAATTTTAGACTACTAAAAGCTACAGTCAAGTTATCTAACAAGAGGTGAGCTATATAATCCTCTGAGACTACAGGCTTCAGCAGACAAAGTCATCTGCAAATAAAACCATCTTTAACACAAGTTAAAGATAATACTTGTGTTTCAATGTAAATTTTAGATTACTGTCTCAGGGAGTGGTAAGCAACCATACCGCATGGAACTAATTACTGGAAAGGCACCCCGGAACCTTTAAAAAAATCCCAACTACCACCTAAGAAATCAGTGACAAATGAATACTGACATGCTACTATACAATTACTTCAATTCCAACACCAGTAAAATGCCTGTCAGTACATTATAATTAGCTCAAGAAGTTTTCAACATTCCACTTCAGCTCCTAAGAGAGCATGGGGAAGAGTCATTTACTGTTTGGTCTTAAGAAAAAAAAGTTGTATTTCACTTACCAGTTCCTATATAGGGTTTAAAGCGTCCTGATAGTCTGTCAACAAAGGCACCTAAAACATCTAATCCCAGTAGTGCTACCTGTTGAAACAAAAGCATTAGATGTTATAAACCAGATCAGTGAGAAATTTTTTAGAATATATTGCAAATAACTTAGACATATAAATGCAAGTATGCTGAAAAACTATCTTAAAGATAAATTTAAGTTTCAGCTGAAGAGCTACTAATTCCTCCAAAGTTTCTATCAAGACTAAGTTACCAGAGTAGTTTTGACTGGATTAAGTTTATTTACATATATCAGAGCAAACCAGATTTTTCAATTCCTGTCTTTAAACACAAGGAAACAAATACTAGAAATCCAATGTTTTCATATTTTCAACTACAAAACCCAAACAAAGACATGGTTTAAAGGCTTCACAGATGCAAAGAGCTTACTCCAACAGCTTACTTCTGGCCACTCAGCTCATCCACTATGGTCATTACATCATTTTTCAAACTCCCAAAAGAAAATAACCGAGAAGCTAATTCTGCTTTCCCTAGAGGTTGAGACTAGACCACCCCCTTGTTAAGCTAGGGAAACTTAATTTTTCATTTGCTTATTAAAAAAGTAATAAAGAACCCCCTCAAACCAAAAGAAAACAACAAGAAAAACTAAACCAAAACCAACTCAACCCACAAAAAAAAACCCCCAAAAAACCTCCAAAAACCCCAAACAAAAAACCAAGCCAAAACAGAAAAAAAAAAGGAAATGCAAAATACTACTGGAGTTTTGAGGAACTTCCCATCCATAAACAGAAGATGAGATGACAATATCCACTAATATAGAAGCAAAAATACAAACAGAAATTACCAGTTAGACTAAATTATTTTAAGAAGTCAGGACAATTCTTTTGCTGTTTACTATTCTGCATATTGTTTCAAGACTTTCTTCTGTATTTCCTACAATGGCCCATAAGGAGCATCAGAACCTGCATTTTTACATCTTGAAGTTACATCAATTTGCTGCTGCCCATGAAGGTGCAAATGGAACACCATTTGTCAAAGGAACAACCTCCTCAAGCTTGGGCATTCCTTACAGCTTTTCCTCCTCTTTATTTTCTAGTAAGACATGTACTGCACATCTTTCCCTGCACACTCGTAACTAGAATTCCTCTCCTTTATTAGTTGTTTATTTTCATAACATTTGGATCCACATTTTTTGGACCGCTCTGTATCCCTAAGATCCTTATCTGTCACAATTGTCCACACTAGGCAGCAGGCCAGAAAAAAATTTGACTGGATATGCATGTGATACACATGGCCCCCGCACACAGCATCATATGAGCCTTGTTTCTGTAGGAACCCACACAAATAAGGTCCCCATAAAACCTAGGATGAGAAGCAATAGCACCAGTGAAGCTGGTTTTAACAAATTCAGTATTAGTACAATAGATCTTCTTTTAAAAAGGAGATCCAAAACTTAGTTTGCCGTTAGTACAACTTACCTGGACACAATTCTATTAAATATTAAAACACAGGATAGCACATATAAGTGGATGGCATCACTAGCTTAAATTAATATACCACCAACAAGTAACTCTATCTACAGATGAGGAAAACAGAATACTATAGCTAGTAACTTACTTAGACAAAAAAAAAAACCCAAACAAATTAGCTTTTATCGTAATGTCAAGTCTTCCCACAAGGTTCTTCCTTTAACATTATTTTCCAGATTATCAAACAATACAAAACCATAGTCAAAAGTTGCATCTAAAAAACAGTGTCTGAATGAAATAAATTCCTTCTGGATCCACTGTTTTCCTACACTTCTGTTTCCTGACTACAAACCCCACGTGAGACTTGCACTGACAATTTTAAGGTACCTTTCCATGAAAGTGCTTTGCACAAACAGGACACTTTCCTTCTGTACAGATACACTTTTTAAAAAGTCTTTCTCTTCTCTGCACACTTGATTACCTTTGCAAAACCTGTATTGAAGACTTCCATCCTCATGAAAAGCAGCAACTCAGAAAATTAAAGTAAAGCACACATGCATGAGCTTTACCTCGTGAAAATCCTCTGTAGTCTGCAACTTTGAAAAGGTAACAGGTATGAAAATTCTTGATAACTGGAGAGTTAGAGTGTGTGGCCATAAGCTGAAACAAGGGGAAACTGCTCTAGCTACAAAATTTGCTTTCATTCCACATTACAAAACAAGTCAGCTGAACCACACAACTACAGAGGACAGCAAGTAAACTACTACCTGCTGGTTTTGTAAAGCAGTTTTAATATTCCTCTGTTCTGATGCACAGTGCTCTAAGCTTTATCATCTGCTGGTAAGTATCATCTGCGCAGTATTCAAGCAGCCCTTTGGAAAGGGTCCTTAATTTATATGGGGCCACATAAACAACATTCCAAAAAACAAAAATTAATTTTAACTTGAGGTAGAATTTAAGAGGTTCTGTAGAAGACCTGCAACAAAGAGGTTCCAAGTTCTGCGGCACTATGTGAGACCATTTACCAACACAGGTCCTCCACTATCAATAGAAAAACCTTTCACCAGCATCATTGCTCTTTCCCCAACAGCTCCAATGAAGGATGAATGCCTTCTGGGATTAAAATCAATGGATTTGTTTCTTACTCTGCATTCATTAAGCCTTTTGCTTGCTGTCTAGAAAGAGCCTTTGTACATTGAGACTGATTCATCAGCTCACCATTGTTTGAAGCGTTTCAACAGTGCTTTTAAAGTCCATAGGAGAAAAGAAATTTAGGCTCATTTGAACTGGAGTTGGTTAGTTGCTATTCTTTAACAAGCCAATGTTAAGCCCATCCTTGACTTCTCAGATCACAACAAAGTTGCCAAACCAACTGAGAAATATGTTATCTCTTCTGGATAAAAAAAGACCAGACTCTTTAGTGAAACCAAGATGTCCCAATGAAAAAACAACTATGAATAGAACCAGTGATCAGTAATTGAGACTATTCTTGCTCTGCAGCTCGTTCCTTTTCCAGCTTTTCTTCTGCACACACTTTCCAGCACTGCCCCTGCCCTTCTGTGGACAACTTCCAGGCACCTAAGTTTTTTGCTAGAAAAAGAAATACTGTTCTTTAAACCATACCTGGATAACCATGCATGCTTACTGTTATCTTCATGGTGATTCTTTAATTTCCTATCCCTGTGGGGGGCAGCTAGGGGCAAGACACTACCAGGAAAGTAGGCAAACATCTCTACTTGTATAAGTTGCCAAATGACCTTCATACAAATGTCCTTAGATTTGGTCATAGAATCTCTGAACTGTACATGGAAATATGGATTCTGAAGATCAGGATCTGTGAACTAGTCATGAGAATCTAATGGGGGAATTATGGAGGTCACTATCTGGAACTCCAGAGAATGAAGTTAAGGCACTGGACTTCCTGTCACCATGGGGACAGCTGTGGTATCACTAACAACTACTGACAAACAGGATACAACATGCCAAACAACTACGCCCTGCAAGAGCAAGCATTGTTCCAGTGCTGCACTGCTGGAACAAGATATATGCAAAAACTTCATGGGATTTTTTTTTTTAAAGTATTGTCAGCCAAGAGCCAAGGTACACTTTCCTAAGTCTCATAATCTCAAGAACCTTGCAAGCAGCTCAATGTGAAACAAAAATATTTATGTTTGTGCAGTATCTTGTGCTTCACTCTTTCAGGTTTCATATTCTTATTTCTCTCTACCCATCTTTCAGGACACACTTCTCCTCTATTCCATACTTCTTGCTCCCTTTACTGTTTCCCACTCCAATTCTATCTACTTCCCCCATTTTGCTGAGACCTACCCATATTCCATTCTCTCCCTTTAACTCAAAAGCTTGCAGACACACCTAAGCATGCCCCTGGCCCCGTGGTCAGAAGGACACTTCCATTTTCCTGAGTCATTTCTTCAATGGTGTGGTTCTTCAGTCCCAGCCATGTCATCTTCAGACTCCATCCTCACTGCCACTCAGCAACAGCTGGACAGCTGCCTCGGCTGACAGAAGCCAAAACTGCAGACACAGCTGCTAAAGCTATCATATATATCATCTATACTTCAAATATTTTAGCTGACAAGAAAGCATTATTTCCATTCTCTTGCTTGTTTCACCTTCAAAGGCACTAATGACACTTCCAATTCCAACAGCATGATTTTTTTATTAACATATATCACATCACATTGCAAGGAGAGGGGAGAGTTGCTGGTATCTAAAAAAGCCTTCATGCTCAATAATTGGAGTCCAAGTTCATTAGTAAATGCAGAGCCCCCTCTACCTAAAATCACAAGACTACTGCCTTCAAAATGATGTTTTGCAACTATTCTTCTGACTGTAAATGAGATTCTCCTAAGTATCCAATCTTTGCAACTGTTAAAACTTCCTATCAGCTATACCCTCATCGTTGCAAAAGGGGTATAGACTATCAAATGTCTGATAACCTTCCCTTCACAATTCTCCTGTGACAGCCAACCACAGAACAATTCAGCACTGCACTGCAAGCAACCACACTACCAGAGGATTGCTGAATGAATCACCCATATTTACCTAGAGAGTGACAAGTGTATTTCTGCACTAAAAGGCTTGGTTTCTTCAGGGGATCTCTCAATAGGCACAATCCTGGGATGTCCCTGTTATGTTGACCTCTCCTGTACTGCAGCCAGAACAAACAAGCAGCACTCCCATAAGAAAAAAAAATTAATTAAAAACATTAATTAAGAAACATTTAGCCAATTCTGAAGAACGCACTAATGTAACACTCAAAATGATCACTGGAAAATTCAGACTGCAAGTGTGAGCTCCAAACTGCTCTGTATGATGTGGACAATGTAGTATTCTAAAATTTTGTACTGCCTCCAGCTTGAGCCATTACAGGAACATCTCCAGTTTGCTTCATATGTGCATTAAACATTCTTTATCAATTCTAATAAATTTTTCATAAATATTATTCCAAGAACTGGGAGCAAAATCCAAAAGTATATGATGCAGCAACACCTAACACTGTAAGCTTTTTTTTTTTTTTTTTTTTTTTTTT